>MDKI01051470.1:0-23792 GCA_005239505.1 Nicotiana paniculata
AACAAAAATTCATAAAATCCATTGATTTATTGGGATTTTTATAGGACGATACGGCGAGTAAAATCATATGCTCACAGTAAGTGTTGTGTCTAACCCTGACTTGAGGGATTAGGAACCCTTGACCTATTTTCTATATGAAATTCATGTGAGCGGCGTATGTGTGAGGTGACTAGTACTTATGCGCCGCCAATTTATCTGTCTTGCCTGTTTCTTTCCCGCTCTTCTTATATTGTTTTTCCCCTGCCTTAACTGTTACATGCTTTACTTGTATTTCCACGCCTAATTGTTACTTGTTGGACATTGTTTCTCCTTGTTGAAGGTATTAGTTATCCCGTAGCTTCATTGTTTTCTTTTATTTGCTTAATTTGTTTCATTGGTAGTTTTTAAGATATATTCTGGATTGGTCTCGCTAAGTAGTATTACTTGTGTAAGGTTTTATAGAGTATAAGCTTCCCATTTACTTTTTTTTGAATTTTAAGTATTGTGAGGGGCTTTGTGTTGAATTTGTGAAATTCCCGTACTTACTGAGTAATTGAAAATGGTATGGTGGGATCAGGTTGCGCGCAACAACAGGTGGAATAAGTGTTATATACTGAGGAGGAATGAAGATGAATTGATATTTTACGGTGGGATCGGGTTGCACGCCGCAACAGGTGTAATAAGGGTGGATTGTGGTGGAATAAGGGTAAATTGTGTTTGTGATTATTGTGGTATGGTGGGATCGGGTTGCACGCCGCAACAGTTTTATTTATGTTCTGTTGTTTATGTTATTAAGAGGAAATAATGGAGGAATATGATATGTACGGTGGGATCGGGTTGCGCGCCGCAAAAATCTATATGTTTATACATTTTTCTTGATTGTGTTAGATGTACGGTAGTCTTAATTTGCACTTAAGAATTGATAATAGTTGAACACTGATGAAATACTTGAAGTGTTGTATTTACTTCTTACAAATATTGCTTTACTTTATTATGTCTTCCTTTTTGCTTTTATTATATACCGTATGCAGATTATATTGTGAGTGTCCCGCCATAGCCTCGTCACTCCTTCGTCGAGGTTAGGCTCGACACTTACCAGTACATGGGGTCGGTTGTACTAATACTGCACTCTGCACTTTCTTTACAAATTTTGGAGCAGTCTCGGGTTAATCGAGAGGTTGGCTGTAGGCTTCACTGCTAGGAGATCCAAGGTAGTCCTGTTGGCGTCCGCAGGACCTGGCGTCCCCACCTATACCCAATACTAGATTGTTTTCTTTGTTTCGCAAACAATTGTATTTTTCCTTCGGACAAATACTGGAAATAAGATCTTAGTATGTTCGTGAATTGTGAATCCGGATTCTGGGTAGTAATAGAATATATGCAAAGTTGTTATTTACTTATTTCCACTTCCATTTTGACTTATTATAGTTTGTTTACTGATAATCACCTAAATGTAAGAGAATTGGCTAATAAGTCTCTAACTTTGGCTTGCCTAGCAAGTGTAACGTTATGCGCCATCATGGTCCCGACTATAGGTATTCCGGGTCATGAAAAGTTGGTATCAAAGCCCTATGTTGCATAGGTCTCACGATTCACGAATGAGCTTGGTAAAGTCTGGGGGATCGGTACGGAGACATCTGTACTTATCTCCTAGAGGCTATTAAATTTAGGAACAAAATTTCACTTTTATTCATCTTTGTCGTGCGACTTTGTTTTCTCAATACTGATTGAACTCTCTTACTCTTATTCTCTCGCAGATGGCGAGAACGCATACCGCTTCTTTAGCTGAGCAGCATCTCCTACAAGGGGCAGAGGTCGAGGCCGAGGCCATGCCAGAAGACGAGGCAAGGGCAGGGCTCAGCCCAGATCCCGAGCAGCAGCCTCACTAGTGGAGCCTCAGGTAGAGTTCGACGAGGAGGTTCCAGCTCAGACTATTCCTGTCGGGCTAGCTCAGGTCCCGGCGGGGTTCATTGCTACCCTAGTGCTTCAGGATGCTTTGGTCCGTTTGGTGGGCCTTATGGAGAGTGTGGCCCAGACTAGCACATTTCCCATGTCACCAGTTGTATCTCAGGCTGGAAGAGGAGCCCAAACTCCTGCTACTCACACTCTGGAGCAGATGGCTCCCCAGTTTCAGACTCTAGAAGCTCATCCAGTCGGAGTAGTTCAACCGATTGCTACGATACATACCGGTGATGGGTCAGCTATGTCTTCTGAGGCTTTGTGGAGATTGGACAGGTTTACCAATATCTTCCCAGTCCATTTCAGTGGTGCTACTTTAGAAAATCCCCAAGAGTATCTTGACAGTTGTCATGAGGTTCTTCGGAACATGGGTATATTGGAGACCAATGGGGTTGACTTTTCTGCTTTTCAGATGACTGGTTCCGCCAAGAAATGGTGGAGGAATTATTTTTTGACCAGACCAGCTGGGTCGCCTACTCTTACTTGGGACAAGTTCATTCATCTCTTCTTAGAGAAGTTTCTGCCTATCACCTTGAGAGAGGAGCACCGCCATCAATTCAAGCGTCTCCAACAGGGCAGTATGACTGTTACTCAGTATGAAACCCATTTTGTGGATTTGGCCCGTCATGCTCTTCTTTTGCTTCCTACCGAGAGAGAGGGTGAGGAGGTTTATTGAGGGACTTTCTCAGCCTATTAGATTGCAGATGGTTTAGGAGACTGGGTGTGAGATTTCTTTTTAGGCGGTTGCCAATGTCGCCAGGCGAGTCGAGATGGTTCTTGGACAGGGAGGTCAGGGGTCAAACAAGAGACCTCGTCATTCCGGTGAGTTCAGTGGTGCCTCGTCTGAAGACAGGGGTACTTTTTGTAAAGGCCATCCTCGCAGGCCAGTTCATTCAGTATTTCAGGCATCCCACAATGCTTCGGGGAGTCGTGGTCCTTATGTGCCTCCTTCTGGGCAGCCAACCTACAATGCATCACCAGTTTCTATCAGTGCACCTTCTATTCAGAGTTATTACGGTGGTCATCCGGCCCGTCCGGGTCAGTCTCAGTTTCTACAGCCACAGTATCAGGATGGATGCTTCGAGTATGGTGGTTATGGGCATATTAGGAGGAACTGTCCGAGATTATTGGGTGTTCCGCAACAGCATCAGAGTTCTCGTGCCATGGTTCCAGCACCATTTACTACACCGCCTGCTCAGTCAGCCAGAGGCAGGGGTCAGACAGCCAGAGGTAGGGGCCAGATCGTTAGAGGTGGAGGTCAGGCCATTAGAGATGGACGCTCGCCAGCTAGAGGTTGTCCCAGGGATATGGTTCAGAGTGGTGGGGCCCAGCCCCAGTGTTATGCTTTTCTAGCTAGACATGAGGCTGAGTCATCCGATGTTGTTATTACAGGTACTATTTCAGTTTGCAATAGAGACGCCTCAGTTCTATTTGATCCGGGGTCTACTTACTCCTACGTGTCCTCTTATTTTGCTTCATATTGGTTGTGCCTCATGATTCTTTGAGTGCCGCTGTATATGTGTCCACACCTGTGGGGGATGTTATTGTTGCAGATCGTGTTTAGCATTTGTGTGTGGTCATTATTGGGAGTCTTGAGACTAGTGTAGATCTTCTACTTCTCGATATAGTTAATTTTGATGTTATATTGGGTATGGATTGGTTGTCACCCTATCACGCTATATTAGACTGTCACGCCAAGACAGTGACCTTAGCCTTGTTGGGGTTGCCTCGATTAGAGTGTAGAGGGACTCCTAACCATTCTACCAGCAGGGTTATCTCTTATATGAAGGCTCGACGTATGGTCGAGAAGGGGTGTTTGGCTTATTTGGATTATGTTCGTGATTCTAGTGCAAATGTTCCTTTTATGGATTCTGTGCATGTTGTTTGTGAGTTTCCAGAGGTATTCCTGAAGACCTTCCGGGGATGCCACCCTCAGGGATATTGATTTTTGTATTGATTTGGCTCTGGGCACTTAAACCATTTCCATTCCGCCATACCGTATGGCCCCACCAAAGTTGAAGGAATTGAAGGAACAATTGTAGAGTTTACTTGATAAGGGCTTCATTAGACCTAGTGTCTCACCCTAGGGTGCACCAGTGTTGTTTGTGAAGAAAAAAGATGGATCTATGAGGATGTGCATAGATTATCGACAGTTGAACAAATTCACCATCAAGAACAAGTATCCATTACCGAGGATTGATGATTTTTTTATCAACTTCAGGGTGACAAGGTATTTTCGAAGATTGATTTGAGATCTGGCTACCATCAGTTGAGGATTAGGGCGTCCGATGTCCCTAGGACGGACGCGGTATAGGCACTATGAGTTTCTGGTGATGTCCTTTGGGTGACCAATTCCCCAACAACATTCATGTATTTTATGAACCGAGTGTTCAAGCCTTATTTGGACTCTTTTGAGATTGTGTTTATTAATGACATCTTGATATACTTCCGCAGTCGAGAGGAGCATGAGCAGCACTTGAGGATTGTGCTTCAGATTCTGAGAGACAGTCAGTTGAATGCTAAATTTTTGAAGTGCGAGTTTTGGTTAGATTCAGTCGCTTTCTTGGACCACATTGTATGGCGGAGGGAATTTAGGTAGATCCCAAGAAGATTGAGGCAGTTTAGAACTAGCCCAGACCCACTTCAGCTACGGAGATCAGGAGTTTCTTGAGTTTGACGGGCTATTACCGTGTTTGTGGAGGGGTTTTCATCTATACCAGCCCCTTTGACCAGGTTGACCCAGAAGGGTGCCCCGTTCAGATGGTCTGACGAGTGTGAGTCGAGCTTTCAGAAGCTCAAGATTTCTTTGACTACAGCGCCGGTGTTGGTGTTTCCCACATGTTCAAGATATTACACGGTATATTGTGATGCTTCCCGTGTTGGGCTCGGTGCAGTATTGATGCCGGAGGGCAGGGTGATTGCATATGCATCGCGGCAGTTGAAGGTTCATGAGAAGAATTACCTTGTCCATGATTTAAAGTTGACCGCCGTTATTCATGCACTGAATATTTGGAGGCACTATCTATATGGCATGTCGTGTGAGGTTTTCACGGATCATTACAACCTTCAGTATTTGTTCAAGCAAAAGGATCTCAATTTGAGGCAGAGGAGGTGGTTGGAGCTATTGAAAGACTATGATATCACCATCTTGTACCATCCTGGGAAGGCCAATGTGGTGGCCGACGCATTGAGTAGGAAGGCAGCGAGTATGGGCAGCCTTGCGTTCATTCCAGTCAGTGAGAGGCTGCTAGCATCAGATGTTCATACTTTGGCCAACCAGTTTGTGAGGTTAGATATTTCAGAGCCCAGCTGTGTTCTAGCTTGCACAGTCGCTCGGTCTTCTTTGTTTGAGCGTATCAGAGATCGACAATATGACGATCCTCATTTGTTGATCCTTAGGGACACAGTGCGTCACAGTGGTGCCAAGCAGGTTACTCTTGGAGATGACAGATTCTTGAGGATGCAGGGTCGTGTTTGTGTGCCTAATGTTGATGGTCTTCGTGAGTTGATTCTTGAAGAGGCCCATAGTTCTCAGTATTCTATTCATCCGGGCGCCGCAAAGAAGTATCAGGACTTGCGGTAGCATTATTGGTAAGGAGGATGAAGAAGTATATAGTTGCTTATGTAGCTCGATGCTTTAATTGTCAGCAAGTGAAGTATGAGCATCAGAGACCCGGTGGTTTGCTTCAGTAGATAGAGATTCGTGAGTGGAAGTGGGAGAGTATCACTATGGATTTTGTTGTTGGACTCCCACAGACTCAGAAGAAGTTCGACTCCGTTTGGGTCATTGTGGATAGGCTGACTAAGTCAGCGCACTTTATCCCTGTAGAAGTTACTTATTCTTCGGAGCGGTTGGTAGAGATTTGCATTCGGGAGATCGTCCGTCTTCACGGTGTGCCCGTGTCTATTATTTCTGATAGATGTACACAGTTCAACTCGCACTTCTGGAGGGCAGTACAACATGAGTTGGGAACACGGGTTGAGTTGAGCACAACATTTCATCCTCAGACGGACGGACAATCTGAGCACACTATTCAGATCTTGGAGGATATGCTCCGCGCATGTGTCATAGATTTCAGAGGATCGTGGGATTCATTCTTTCCCCTTGCAGAGTTCGCCTACAACAACAACTACCAGTCGAGCATTCAGATGGCTCCCTGTGAGGCATTATACGGTAGCGGTGCTGGTTACCAGTTGGGTTGTTTGAGCCGGGGGAGGCTCAGTTATTAGGTACAAATCTAGTACAAGATTCCTTGGATAATGTCAAGATTATACATGATCGACTTCGCACAACTCATTCTACGCAGAAGAGTTATGGCGACCGTAGAGTTCGTGATGTTACATTTATGGTCGGGGAGAGGGTGTTGCTTCGGGTATCACCCATGAAGGGTGTCATGAGATTTGGAAAGAAGGGCAAGCTAAACCCTAGGTATATCGGAACTTTTGAGATTCACGAGAGAGTGGGAGATGTGGCTTACAGGCTTACGTTGCCTCCGGGGTTATCAACAGTTCATCCAGTGTTCCATGTGTCCATGCTCCAGAAGTATCATGGTGATCCGTCCCACGTGTTAGATTTCAGCTCTGTCCAGTTGGACAAGGATTTGACTTATGAGGAGAAGCCAGTTATTCTAGCCCAGTAGGTTCATCCGTTGAGATCAAAGAGTTGTCCTTCAGTTCGAGTGCAGTGGAGAGGTCAGCCCACTGAGGCAGCCACCTGGGAGTCCGAGTCAAATATACAGAGCAGATATCCCCACCTTTTCACCAGCCCAGTTACTTTTCTATGTTAGTTCGAGGACGAACGGTTATTTTAGAGGTGGATAATGTGATGACCCGATAGGTCATCTTACATTTTAGAACCAAACTCTATGTTTAGAAACCTTTAGAACCTTATCCTAGCCTTCCTCGATTTAGATACGCAATCCGAGTATTGACCCGGAAGGCTTATATGCTAAAAAACTGATAAAAAGAAGAATTTTTACCTTGAAAGTTAATTTTAGTTGACTTCGGTCAACGTTTTAAGTAAACGGACCTGGACCCGTATTTTGACGATCCCGGTGAGTCCATATTGAAATATGGGACCTGTCAATATGCCCAGAATCGAGTTCCGAGGTCCCTAGCTCGAGATATGAATTTTTGTTGAAAATTAAAAGTCTGAAAATTTAATGGTTTTTAAGAATTAAGTGATGTTTGGCATTATTGATATCGAGCACGTATTTTGCTTCTAGAGCCCGGTACAGGTCCAATATAATATTTATGACTTGTTTGTGAAATTTGGTAAGAAACAGAGTTAGTTTGACGTGATTCAGACGTCTGGATGTGAAAATAGAAGTTGTAAATCTTTCTTGAAAACTTCATTTGATTTGGCGTTCAATTGGTAGTTTTAGGTGTTATTTTGGCAATTTGATCGCGTGACCAAGTTCGTATGATGTTTTAGGACTTGTGTGCATGTTTGGTTTGGAGCCCCGAGGGCTCGAGTGAGTTTTGGATGGGCTACAGGATGTTTTGGACTTAGAAAAATATGGTTTTCTGTAGTTTCAGGTGCCTTCTGGTTTCCTTCTTCGCATTTGCGAAGGCACTCTCGCGAACGCGAAGTAGAAATTGGGTTGGCTTGAATTTTTTCTCTTCGCGAACGCGAAGGCTGGGTCGTGAACACGGAGCGATGGGGGGTTTACCCTTGGCGAATGCGACCAGCTCTACGCGAACGTGTAGTGATAGGGATCTGGGGGAGGGGTCAGTCATCTCTCAATCGCGAACGCGGGCAAGGGCTCGCGAATGCAAAGACCAGGGGGTGTAGCCTTCGCGAATGCGGTGAGACACTCACGATCGCGTAAGCTTGGCAAGCTCTGGTCTTCGCGAACGCAACAGTGAACATTGTGTCAGATATTAAACAGTTCCATTACGGGACTTAAGCCAGTCTTTCAAATTTTCAAAAGCTAGACGGTCTAGAGGCAATTTTTCCAAGCTATTCTTCCCCAAAGTGTTGGTAAGTGATTCTAAACCACTTTTTTTTTAATTACCCATTACATTTCATAAATTTCCAACCTAAAATCTAGAGTGTTCATGGTAGAATTGGGGGGGGGGGATTTGAGTAGAAACTAGGGATTTAGAAAATTGAGGATTTAGACCTCGAATTGAGGTCAGATTCCAAAACCAATTATATGTCCGAGCTGGGGGGTAAATGGATAAATGGATTTTGGTCCGAACATCGAGTTTTGACCAAGTGGGCCCAGGGTCGATTTTTGACTTTTTGGGAAAAAGTTTGAGAAATCTAAATTCATGCATTGTAACTGATTCATTTAGAAATATCTGATGTTATTAAGTTAATTATGGCTAGATATGAGCGGTTTGGAGGTGGATTCTAGAGGAAAAGCGGTAATTGAGCATTGAGAGGCCTGTAGAGCGAGGTAAGTGTTGTGTCTAACCCTAACTTGAGGGATTAGGAACCTTTGACCTATTTGCTATATGAAATTCATGTGAGCGGCGTATATGTGAGGTGACGATGCGCTGCTAATTTATCTGTCTTGCTTGTTTCTTTCCCTTTATTCTTATATTGTTTCTTTCCCTGCCTTAACTGTTACATGCTTTACTTGTATTTTCATGCCTAATGGCTACTTGTTGGACATTATTTCTCCTTGTTGAAGGTATTAGTGATCTCGTAGCTTCATTGTCTCCTTTTATTTGCTTAACTTGTTTCATTGGTGCTTTTTATGATATATTCAGGATTGGTCTCGCTGAGTAGTATTACTTGTGTATGGTTTTATAGAGTATAAGCTTCCCTTTTACCTTGTTTTGAAGTTTAAGTATTGTGAGGGATTTTGTATTGAATTTGTTAAATTCCTGTACATACTGAGTAATTGATACTGATATGGTGGAATCGGGTTGGGCGCCGCAACAGGTGGAATAAAGGTGATATACTGAGGAGGAATAAGGGTGAATTGATATTGTACGGTAGGATTGGGTTGCACGCCGCAACATGTGTAATAAGGGGGGATTGTGGTGGAATAAGGGTGAACTTTGTTTGTGATTATTGTGATATGGTCGGATCGGGTTGCACGCCGCAACACTTTTATTTATATGTTGTTGTTTATGTTATTAAGAGGAAATAATGGAGGGATATGATATGTACGGTGGGATCGGGTTGCGCACCGCAATAATTTATATGTTTATACTTTTTCCTTGACTGTGTTAGTTGTACTGTAGTCTTAATTTGCACTTAAGGATTGGTAATAACTGAATACTGATGAAATACTTTGAGTGTTATATTTACTTCTTGCAAGTATTTCTTTACTTTATTCTGTCTTCCTTTTTGCTTTTATTATATACTATATGCAGATTATATTGTGAGTGTCCCGTCGTAGCCTCGTCACTCCTTCGTCGAGGTTAGGCTCGACACTTACCAGTACATGAGGTCGATTGTACTGATACTGCACTTTGCACTTTCTGTGCAGATTTTGGAGCAGGTTCGGGCTGATCGAGAGGTTGGCTGTAGGCTTCACTGCTAGGAGACCCAAGGTAGTCCTGTTGGCGTCCGCAGGCCCTGTCGTCCCCTCCTATACCCCATACTTTATTGTTTTCTTTATTTCGCAAACAGTTGTATTTTTATTTCGGACAAATACTTATAATAAAATTTTAGTATGTTCGTGAATTGTGACTACGGATTCTGGGTAGTAATAGTATACATTCAAAGTTGTTATTTACTTATTTCCACGTTCATTTCGACTTATTATAGTTTGTTTACTGATAATCACCTAAATTTAAGAGAATTGGCTAATAAGTCTCTAACGTTGGCTTGTCTAACAAGTGTAATGTTAGGCGCCATCACGGTCCCGACAGTGGGTATTCCGGGTCGTGACACACATAATTATTATGCTTTATTTAAAATCATAAATTTTCAGAAGTCATAATCAATACTAATTTTATAGTTAATAACAGATTTAAAATTGCAAATTCTAAAAAGATTTTGTTACAATTTTGTGCTGAATTAAACTATCACATACTCCCTCCGTTCTAATTTATGTGAACATGTTTGACTGAGCACGGAGTTTAAGAAGAATGAAGACTTTTGGAATTTGTGGTCTTAAACAAGTCAATAAGGGACCCAAAATATTTGTGTGGTTATAAAAGTATTTCACTAAGGTTAAAATAGTAAATTTAAGTTAAATTATTACCAAATTTAGAAAGAAATCATTTTTTTTGGAACAAACCGAAAAGAGGGGTAATAAATTGAAAATGAGAGAGTTAAACGACGTCACATATTTGGAAACTGATAAAAGTATTTTTAGAACTGGCAGCTTTGACTTTAAATCCATTTGGCTTTCCTAATCATTCCCGGTATAAGCAAAAGAATTATATACAGTAGAGTCATATTCACCCCTCAAAAACTACAGTGTCTCCGTTTGGCGATCAGCTGCAGGTCATCTCCACCTAAATTTCCAGCAGATCTGAATTCTTCGTTTTGATAATCTGTTATACACTTCATTTTTGTGTATGATTTTTCAATTCATTTCTCGCATCTGTACCCTAGGGTTATTACTTTGACAATCATGATTATATATTTACACTGATTGGGCTAATTATTTGATCTATTGTTGCAATTCGCTTATAGGTTTCGAAGTTTCACACCACTCCAACCTCCAATCTCTGCTAGCCATGAATTCTAGAAGGTTCTTTTTCGAGCTTTATCCTGTCTTTCTTCTTAATCAATGATTTTCCATGCAGATCATCTGATTCATCACATTCATTATGTTAGTAGGATAGATTCAATCATTTGGTACCCTTTTTTATATCGAGATAGGATCAGGTGATTTTAATTTTTGAATTACCATGATACTGTGGTAAATGGGCCTGCATAGTGTGAGTCTAGACATAGAGGATTCATATCTGATTAACCTACCTAACCAGTTTAGGATTGAGGTGTAGTTCGTTGATTGATAATGTGGTAAACAGAATATCGACATGCTAGCCCAAGCCGGTACTCCTTTTTTTCTGCTTAAGCAATGCATATCACTACTTATGCTCAGTAGAATGCTTTTCTACATCTACCATGGAGGCATGGATTTTGATATTACTTTAAGAAACAAAAACAATTATGCTTCATTCCCAACTAAGTTAAGGTCAGCTATATGAATCCTCACTATCCATGTTGCTCAATTTAATCTCATCTCAAACCTATATTTGACATGCATGACCAACGAAATAGGTTGATATTACATTATTATGGCCATAATTATATACTTTACAACTATTTCTTTTCCTTTATTTTTTTCTCGTTTAAAGAAAACTTCCTGTGTTCTGAAGTATGGTTAAGAATCTTGCCAGTTTCCTCTACAGTTTATCCCAACAATGTCGTGTATGATTTTACGCTAGTTCACCGGATGGACACTACTACCCACAAATATATGTGACCTCGGTAGTATATAGACCTCAAAAATAGCCTCAAAATGTGTAATTAGGTGGCACAAAGTTGATTTTATCTTATTCTGGTCCTACCAATGCTTTATTTTTGTGGACTGTCATTCTTCCACCTCAATTGTTAAATCATGTGTTTTCTAAAGCAGTTACATTAAGTAGATTGGATGCAAGCTTTAAGTTAGTATATTATTTAGGACCAAAATTTGCTCTTCTATGGTTAAAAAGGAAAAGTATTATGACCAAATCCTTCTTCATTTAAATAAAAAAGAAAGTATTATGAGTATATCCTGCTTGTGCATTGAATGTGTATGTTCCCCGTGCCTGATCCTCTTTTTATGTAGTATGAGATGTAAAAATGGGACTATAGGCTTCATCCAACTTTGGTGGTGAACTTTATCATTTCTGTTGCAGCCTTAGACTCTCATATTTGACATGGCCGGGGTAATTTGAAGTGGCAAGAAAACCCCAAAAAGTTGAACTGGCAACTTGTTTCTAGCCTTTATCCGTGCTAACCTACTAGGGGTGGGGTGTGGTGACTTTATAACCAGGGCTGTTCTTTGTTCTTGTAATTGTAAAGGAACATTCTTATTTGCACCCATCTCTTCCTATTGCTTAACAATCCTTGACTTTAGGGAACGTAGCAACAGAGCAGCACTATTTGATGGAATTGAGGAAGGTGGTATAAGGGCTTCGTCGTCATATGCTTCACACGAAATTGATGAACAAGAGAATGAGAAAGCAATGGACGGGTTGCAAGATAGAGTTAATCTGCTGAAAAGAGTAAGTCCTGTACATGGAGAAGCTTTTAGTTTTATTCAGCTTAAGTTTCATTTTTCTATGTTTACTGGCCAGGTAAAAAAGTACCATAATTTTTGTTGTGTATTTGAACTATAGACCCCTCTTAAAGGGTGATTGAGGTTCCAAGGGGGGAGAACTTTTTCGTAAGTAGTAGTAGATGTAGCCTAACTATTTGATTTCTCATGCGGTAAAATATAGACACTCTTCCTCGAAGAGAAGATTCCTTTTTCTATTCAATGCTATTTAGTCGTTTATATACTCATCTCCTATGTTTGGCATGGAATGTTAGTAGACAACTGATGTTTTTGGGAGGTCAAAATTATTCATCTTTCAGTAATTTTCAATAGAAAATACCAGTGAACCATTTTTAGAACATCTTTTATGAAATCCTAGATTGAGCACACTCTCAGATATCTTTTTATGCTTTAGAAAGCTCATTTCTCAACTTACTTATTCTCATGTATATTTAACTATGGCGGTCGTTCATTAGGTTGGAAAACCTGTTTTTGCTTTGTTGCAACTTAAGTATTTGAGTTCTTGTAAGTTTCTTGATCTTTTCTGGATCATCATTCAATATGTGTGTGTCAACTAACATAGTTGTGTGTTGTTGGCAATGAGCATCTTGAGCTTTTGAAGAGTTTTAGATTTGTCCTGATGAAGCTTTAAATCCAACAGTTATCAGGTGATATACATGAGGAAGTGGAGACACATAATAGGATGCTGGACAGAATGGTCAGCACACTTCAATGAAGTAACTTACCTCATGCTTTTATGTTTTTTTTATTACTAAAATGTGCGCAATATTTTCCTGTATGGCTATTCAGGGTAATGATATGGATTCTTCAAGGGGAGTTTTAGCTGGAACAATGGATAAATTTAAGATGGTATGTAATATCGGACGATATTTAAACCAACTTTGCCTTGTATTGCAGAATCTGAACTGTTTCCTTTCCTTTTCAGGTATTCGAGACCAAATCAAGCCGAAGAATGTTTACACTTGTAGCCTCATTTGTGGTCCTGTTTTTGGTGGTATACTATCTCACTAGGTAATTAGCATTGTGAACTAGAATACGCAGTTGTTTTGCGGCGCAGAAAGAAATGCTATTTTTACTCAAAATTCTGCTGCCAATTGCTCAATGTAAGAATCTTGTGACTTGTGGGTCTGTGTAAAAGATGTTTTTGGCGCAACAGATGCTTTTCAGTTTGTCAAATGGAATATGAGTGCTATGCAGTTAAACATTTTCTTTCAGGCACCTAAGTTGATAGAGAGCTAAAATTATTGTTATTGTAAGTAAGGAAAGTTCTCCACAGCGCCTTTTACACACCTCGTACCTGGTGGAATGTTATGATGTGGGGTTGATTATGAGTCCATCAATGAACTAGTTAACCACATGGAGCGGAGTCTTAGAAACCGAAGTTTTACTCGGTCACTTAAAGACGGTCCCAATTTCAGCGAATCTGGAGGGTTTCTTGGATGATTGCGGGAAGTTTTATGTAGTCGAGAGATAAAAGTATCTATATAATTAGGTCACTTTTAAGTTAACTATTTTGGTAATTGTTTATAGTAAGTACTGATACGTAGGAAACACTCTTGCACGGTTTACATGTATGACCTATAAATTTCTTTCCAAAAGTAGAATCAGGTTTTAGCTCGATGTAGATGTTTTAGTCATCCGCTTTGACATATGGGTATGTTCACATTTTCTTCTATTTGTTGGTGCTGGCACTTGGCATTGTTATCGAAAAACATAAGATAACCAGAATTCGTGGTACCGACGAAATTGACAGGTTGCAACTTGCAACTTGCAAAGGGTCTAGGTTGATTTTTGCTTTTTCTTCTCCCTTTGAGCAAACATATCCCATGGGGAGGGGGCTGGGGACACTGATGTACTCAACTTTTGCTTTTGGAGTTGATCTAAATTCTTAATTTCCTCTGTATGTTTCCGTTTAGAAGGAGAAGAATGACATACACTTCTTTCAACTTTGTGCACCTTTTTGCATACTTTTTAGTTCCAAGAAAGTTTGGCCGCAAAAAAAAAAAAAAACGTTTTGCTCCTGTCCAGCAGCTCTTGAAAATGAGATAAAAATGAAAATTTGCACCAGCCGGGAATCGAACCCGGGTCTGTACCGTGGCAGGGTACTATTCTACCACTAGACCACTGGTGCATTGCAACAGCAATATCACTGTATTAATTATAACAATTTCATCTCTTGTATCTTGTCAAAATTTAAAAGCTTTTTGGTCGACTGTAAATAACCTCGTTCTAGCTCGTGTGCGATAAAACCATCCCGATCAATGCATTTGGTATCATCCAATTGAAAGTAGACTACCGAGGAAAAATCTTTAAGTTTGACCTTATGAGATTTAATTTGAATCTTGACTCCTAAGGGATGCCATGGATTTCTCCTCCCTCAACTAAAATTCTCAATTAGTTCGAGACGTGAGTACAAAGATCCTCTGAGGAGGGATGTCACGATCCAAAAATTACTAGTCGTAATGACACTTAACTCGACCCGCTAAGTAAGCCAATTAACAGACAATACAAGCCAAATAAAATTATAGGAAAATAATGAAGAATTATCGGAGCATTTACAAATTTTCCAAGAACTGGTAGTACAAATCATGAGTTTCTAAGAAAAAATTTACAAGCTGATACAAATAATTACACGATCTGTTGAAAACTACATAAAAAGATTAATAAAATCTAAAGCTACCAAGGACGAGTGACAGCTATATCCGGAATGCACGAACATCTTCGGGTCAGCTCCTGACATCACCAGCAGCTCTGCTCCAAAAGTCTGCACATAAGGTGTAGAAGTGCAGTATGAGTACAATCGACCCCATGTACTCAGCAAGTATTTTGTCTAACTTCGTCGAAGTAGTGACAAGGTTTTTTAGTAAAAAGATGCTTACTAATAAAGATATGTACCAAAATCTAGCAATAGAACTATACCACAGTATAACCGAATAAAATACACGAAAAGAATGTACAAAACAATTACAGAGTCCAGAAGAAATCACAATTCAACAGGTTCTAACATCTCACCCCAATCCTTTACTTAGAGCGAAAATCAATAAATCACAATAATCACCTCAATTCATAGCGTGAGAAATATACTCAAGACATCAATTCCAACGGCACGACAACACCCTTCGTGCATTTATCTCATCTTCACAAATTATGTATAAAATAGTACCAACCGAATGGCAGAAATGCCGATAACAAAAATGACAAAGTAAGAAATACGCAAGTAGCAATGAAGAACGAGAATGTACATAAGAATATCAGTAACAGACTAGGCAAAAAGCGTAGAGGTAATGACAACGATTAGGTAAAGGAATATAACTTCGAATAACTAGCATGGTGAAGGCATGATGATAGATATGACAAATAAGGAAGAGAATACATGATTTTTATAACTTAACAAGTAGAGACATGAACGACTAACATGGAAGAAGACATATACTTAAGTGCAACAAAACAAATATGACATGGATACAATCGTAACAGCAGGAGGTAGACACGATATTGGCAAGTTAAGCAAATAGAAGACATGGGTAACACGATAAAAACTGTGATAGAGGATAAAGACAGAACAGTGAAGACAAATCACCTAAGTGCCATGAATACGACAATAACAACTCAAGGTAAAGACATGAAGATATCTGCAAGAAAAGGATATCACAACATAAAGCATGTCCCTCGTCCTCACTTGCACGGAAACACCCTTCGTGCCATGAACTCGCAATAACATGAACGCATAATAATATAAATGAAATGGTACGACATTACCCTTCGTTCTTTTACTCATAAATGATATGGCACGGCATCACCCTTCGTGCTTTTGCTCTCAATATTATGGCACGACATCACCCTTTGTGCTTTTACTCTCAATGATATGGCACAACATCACTCTTCGTTCTTTACACTCTCCTCACATGATAATGTATATACAATGGCACGGCATCACCTTTCGTGTTTTACATTCTTCCTTACCAAGCATATGCATATCAATGACAACAAGGTAAGAAGCATAAATAACGCCAAGGAGAGTGTTTAAACGGATATATCAAATGTATTCTAATCACAACTTTTCAATCCAACAATGGTTCAACAAACCCGTAAGAATCGTATTATTCAAGTATTTCCACAAATCTCACAAATGATCTACAACACAAGTGTAGAATCTAGTATCTCAATAATATCAGCCGTAGCAATGTATTGACGATCACGCATAGTGATGACCGAATTAAACACATCAATATTTTCTCAGAATTTCCATCAAATTTAATCAAGTTATAATAAGTTAAGTCTTGGTTTCTAACATTTAATACTATATTCTTAGTATCTAAGAATAAAGTAAAGCATGAAGCAAGAAGATCACGTGAATTTACAAGACACAATTTATAACATATACCCCCGAACATAGTTAACCCTGGCACATGCATATATGCTCGTCACCTCATATATGTATCATCCCCGCATGTAGCAAACAATGTCTAGGAAAAATTTCCTCAACAAATTTAGGCAAACACTTACCTCAATTCAGCTAATTTTAATACTCAATTTAGCTTTTCTTTTACAAAATTTACCTCCTCTTGGCGCAATATAGCCAAAGACGACTTAAATACATCACTCAATACAAGGAAAAATAATTTCAATTAATAAAGTTATGATTTTTGTTCAATTTCTAAAAATTCAACAAAAGTCACCACCCGGTCAAAACCTGGGTCCAAGGGTAGGTCTTGAATACCCATAGCTTCAGATAATAAAAAGTGATTGAGGAGGTGATGGGATAGGAAAGAGAAAATAACAAAAAAAGAAATGAAAGAATAGAGAAAGAAAAACGAAGGGAGGTAACGGGGAAAAGGTGTTGTGAAGCGTGGAGATAGGGAAATAGATGAAAATTTCTCCGGCATGGTAAAGAAAAAAAGAAGAAAGAAAAAAAGAAAGAAAAGGAAAAAGAAAATAAAAATTGAAAACAATAATGAAAAAATGGTCAAATATTTTGGGCTTCTTACGCGCCTGATTTTCGTGCAAACACGACAAATGCCACGTAGGTTCAAAAGGGGATATTTATTTCACTTTAAACAAATATAAGGGGGTCATAGTCCCCCACAAAATAAAAGGGTGCATCAGATAAAATGGGACAATCTCAAGGGTAATTATTAATGTGTGGCTATAATTCATGGTTTAACACATTATTTTTGCCTTGCATTTTTATACGCTTTAATGATAAATCACACTTTATTTGTGCATAATGGAGTCTATTTTATGTGTAGGTGAATTGGAGATGAAAGTAGAGCAAAAGGGATGCTTAGACGTTGAAAGAGTGCTCGAGAACAGTGAAAAGGAGAGACCTGGCGAGGCCAGGAAAATGCCAGCTTAACTAGGCTGTAGCCTAGCGAGGCCAGCCAAAAGCCAGGCTGAACCAAGGGAACTAACGGTGTAGCTGTAGGTGTACATATTGCTAGGTTTCAAGTTTGAACTTTTCTTTTTATTTTTTTGTATTTGATTTTTTTTTATTTTGTGTTACTTGTTGATTTTAAAACATGGCATCTTGGAATTATGAGAGTTTTGATGTTGGTAATTCTACTTTTGATCCTCCTTATGCATATTGTGGAGGAAACCACCCATTGTAAAATTATCAAAATATTCACGAGAGCGAGTTATGTGCACCACTCAATCTTATGTGTGGAATGTGTGTGATATATGTGGTGGTCAAGATGGTCACTTTCATGTTTGTGCGTATATTTCTTATCCTCCCCTAATCTCTTGCTATGATGGTTCTACTTTCTCTGGTGAAGTAAATAGGAACAACGAACCCAGGGAAGCTGACCTGAAGGAGATCAAAGATATGTTGAAGTGTTTTATAGAACAAAATAATGAGAGACAACTGCAGATAGAAGGGGAAAAGGCAACTATTCGAAACTTGGAGGCTCAAGTGAGTCAAGTGGTTGAAATTTTTAATGCTCAGCAAGGCAAGTTTGTGGATAGTAGCCAAAATGAGCATGTATTAGATGCAAAAATCGAGGTGCTAACGGAGGAAGTCAGAGTAGAACACCTACAATCAATCGAACTAGATTTTGAGGATGTCGATGTTATAGAAGAGATACTAGAGTCAACCAAGGACATTGAGGATACATATTTAGTTGACTCTAGTGTCATTGATATTGAGTATGTTGACAATCCCAATGTTCATGTAGTTGAGCCCATTGGTTCACACTCCAAGCATTTTTCCACATTGTGTTTGGATGATGATATAGAAATAAAGTCATCCGAGCCACTTGAGGAGTCAAGGAATGAGGAACAAGGTGCCTACATTATGAAATTCTTCTTGCCAGAAATTCGGGATTACACACCTCATCTAACGGCCAAGAAGTGCAGAGTACTACATTATTTTATTGGGCCAGTCAGATTCGTTCCACCACCCCAGGAGCATGATCATAGAGCAAAATCAAAACTTGGCGTCATTTTATAAGTTCAAAGTGGAGGGAGAAAGTGACTCGCGTCGTGCCACGAAGTTAAATCAAGCGCGTGTTGGGAGGCAACCCAGCTTTACTGCTTTCTTTTATTATTTTTGTAGTGTCAATTTTTTATTTTCTAGGAGTATGGAAAGCAATGCTATTGGAAGGATGCAATAACGAACCAGATGGTTAGAACTAAGTGTGAGGTACCCGCACGAAGGATCAAGCTTGAGAGAAGTCTGAGTACCCCATGAGCTGCTAGTGCTTCGGCCTTTGGCCTACCAGGGAGTTTCTTTTACCTTCTTGTATTTATGGGTGTGAATTAGGGACAATGCACAATATTAAGTGTGGGGTGAGGAGATTGTCTGGATGACTTTCCATGCTATTTTAGTTGTGTTGGTTTAATTGAATTTTTTTTTTACAAAATAGAAAAGATTGGATTTTTCCCGATGATGGACCTATTAGACAATTTTCTTGAGGGATTTAAGTCGAAAGAAAAAAGACAAAAATATTTTCTTTTGTTAGGTAGTGTAGCAATTCCCCTTGGTTTTTCTTTGTGTCGCGGTTCTTTCCAAGGGTTTTGTTTGAACCGGGTGCAGTTAGTTTTATTTTTTAGGAGTAAGATCCAGTGTGAGATGAATTGAATTGAAGAAATATCTCTTGACTTTGTTATGCCTTGAGAATAGTGAGTACTTTGGTTGTGACGCTTAAGCTCAGTTTTTGACTCTTGTATAAGTACCTTAAATTGTATAAGCTTAACTTTGCTTAACTGCTTTGACTAGAGTGTCTTGATGAAACCAATCCTGAGTGAGTTATGTTCCATGTGTGTGTGAGGTTTGTGTGTTATTCGGTGCATTACATTTGATGTCTAGAACTTGCCTCATATGTTTGCAAAGTGAAATAATAGTTTTGTTCAGTCTTGGAATTAATATAGGCGTTTCTTTGTTAAGCCAGATACTTAAAGTTTACCCACCTATGTATCGTAATTAACCCCGTTGAGCCTATAATCCTGTTTCTTTGGTAACCACATTACAAGCCGTACCCCTTTGTTTTAATCGACCATATATTTGAACCTTGTCACCTCTCATGAGCACTTGAATTGTGAGGAATTATGAAAAAGTCAAAGTGTGGGTGGTGGGTTGGCTTTTGAGTGGAACAATTTAAATAAGGAGAAAGGTGCAATAAGAAAAAAAAAAAGAGTTGTCAATCGAAGCCACTTGAATTTTTTTTTTTGAAAAATAAGTCTTGATGATGGTGGCTAGTGATATACTTGTGCTTAAAGAAATATGAGGTAATATAAATTGAAGTGAAGGTGGAATGTTTGGTTTGGCATAAGTATACGATGTGTGTTAAAGTATATGTATTAAATTTCTTAAGGGAGGTGTAGTCACTCATATCCAAATGTGTCCTACCCGACCCACAACCTACATTATAACCAATGAAAGTTCTACTTGATCTTAGACTGAATGAACTCGATTAGTAGAGTATTATACTACGGGCAAGCCTATGGTGCATCGTGTGTGGCATATGAATGTTATTTCTGAGAGCGAGTGAATTTTGTCTATCTTGAGTTCCTATGTTCTTAAAATTCATTGTATGTGGAACTAAGCTCTTTGATTGGGTGAGGGTACATGATTCATAAAGGAATAGTAATGTTTTTGACTTCCATGTTAGAGTAAGAAAGTTAATTGTGAATAAGACATGGTATTTGTGAGTCGAATCATGAGGCGAAGATGTCACACTTGTGTGCTTAAACTATTTTAAATTTTTTTGATGTAATGAGTTAGGTGAATTGCTTAATCGGTTGAGTCTATAAGTGTAGTTTGCTTGCTCCAGGACGAGCAAATATTTAAGTGTGGGGTATTGATGTGTGGCTATAATTCATGGTTTAGCACATTATTTGCCTTGCATTTTTATATGCTTTAATGATAAATTACACTTTATTTGCGCGTAATAGAGTCTATTTTATGTGTTGGTGAATTGGAGATGAAAGTAGAACAAATGGGATGCTTACACGTTGAAAGTATGCTCGAGAACAGTGAAAAGGAGAGATCTGGCGAGGCCAGGCAAAGTCCAGCTTAACCAGGCTTTAGCCTGGCGAGGCCAGCCAAAAGCCAGGCTGAACCAGGCGTTAGGCTGGCGATGCCATGTCTGAGGCCAGGTCCAATCCGAGTTTTGAAGACTTAATTCGTTTTCGTGTTTGACTAGGACTTGACATACATGTTTAGGTCTTTTCCTACACATATAAATAGACCTAAAAACACCATTTTTGAGAGAGAGATTGATATTGGACGAGGACACCGACTTTTGACACAGATTCGACCTAAGGAGACAAGAACACACTAGGAGCAAGGCGGAGAATTCTTCTACGAGTTTTTCACTTCCTTCTTCCTATTTTCATTATTGGTTATGAATTTTAGTAATATAGTTTTACATACTATTATGAGTAACTAACTTGTTATCTTGGGTTTTGATGGAACCTCTTGGAGGATGAATTCTTGTTATGTTTTAATATAATTTAACCTTTGAATTTGTCTATTTGTTCAACTACGTGCTTATTCCAGTTGATTGGATGACCATCAATTGACTGTGCCTATTTATTATGTGTTGCTTGAAAAAGGATATATATTTAGGTGGTTGTTGAACAACGTCACTCCTAACGTATGTGAGAAATCAATACAGCGGGTTTAAAGTTAGGTTTAAAAATAACAAAGCCTTGACATGGTCATAGTGAGCGGTTAGATAAAGTCAACTAGCGTAGTTCGAGAGAACATGTCTAGTAAATTGTTGTAGTTGCTCGAGAGAGAACTACGACACCTGAAGTGCTCACGATCAGTAGAAAATACATAAGCGAAATTTTAGGGAACATAGCGGGAAAGATTCCAACATTTGGGAAAATCATAACTCTAGACCTCCTAAATTTAATCTCCAACCCATAGTATCTTTAGTTGTTAATTTACTGCTTTAGTTTCTTAGTTAGTTAGTTAGATATAAGAATCTTAATCTTTATAACTTAGAAAATATTCGAGCTTGTCTTCTTAGCGATATTGAACAATTATAGAGAAACCTTAGTTCTCTGTGTGATTCGACTCCGGACTTATAGACCGGATTATATTTGCAGTGACCGCTTATCCTTTTTAGGACTAGAGTTGGGCGTGTACAAAATTAATTGAGAGCTCTGAAAGAGCCAATTATATTATTTTATTTCGTAGTAAGTCTCAAAGAAACTTATTGAGTTTCCAAAATATCGTCGAAAGCGGTTGGTTATATTGAGACTATAAATAATGAAGATTTAATATCTTTATATTACTACAATTGTAGTGGGGTAATATGTATATATGAATACTACCATCTTCATTGCCTGATTTGTATTACACAAACAAAAAATATGGCGAAATTACATGACATAGTAAAGTGGAGTTTATTGATATAAAAAATCATATCATAATAAACTTGGAGTTTATTGATAATTGCACACGTCATGGTGTAAACCTGAGCTTTATCAAGATTGATAATTTATTCAGTTGGCTTAATTGATTTAGCCATATCAATTTAAGTATGATGTGTAAAAATGAAAGAGAATTCACATGTGTAAATATTAAAGAATTAGAAAGTTCTTTACGAATTCTCTTATGTTATTTGTTCCCATTAATTAATAGACCAACTAAAATTGGTTGAATTCCATGAATGCTGGAAATATCAAAGGTGAATATGGGCTCATTCACCTGCCATGTATACCACATAAGATGCATCTATGAAATTGTTACATGTGCGATTATTATTAACCTGCAACCCGGTGTTTGCAAGGTAACTTGCTCAATAATTTAATTTAGAGCATAATTTCCAGATTTCTATTCAAGATAGTTTATCTTGATAAGTTGGTTTACATCACAACTGGTTTAGCAAGATGATTTATTGAGTGCCTCCACTTAATAGCTAAACTATTACTTATGAGAACAAAGTTATCTATATCAGTTTGATATATGTTATACACGTAAGTATATTACATTTCCCCTTCACAACTGGTTCAGGGTCAGGAACCAAATAATTTCATCTTATTATTATTGATGTGCTGTGCATATTTTGATTAACATCATAACGCACAAAGATGTGTTCCCAAAGTTGAGGAAGCAAGTTAGTTTTTCTAACATGAGGGGGAGAGATGATAAACATTTGAGAAAAAATTACGTGGAATGAATTAGCAATTCTCTATAAGCATGATAATGTGATAGCGAGGATTTTCAAGGTGCAACATATTCATTGAAGTTAATATGGATGATTTATTCATCGAATCTCTGGTGATGTCAAAGTTCAAGAAGTTAGTGCACAAGATTGGGATGCGAAGGCTCAAGGATGTGAATTGATGCTCTTATCATGGGGAGTTAATACGTGTTGTACTCTTTTTCCCTTATAAGGTTTTGTCCCACTGGGTTTTCCTTACAAGGTTTTTAACGAGGCAATCAAAAAGCGTATTGTTAGATATGTGTACTCTTTTTCCTTTATTAGATTTTTTTCTATTAGGTTTTATTTTAGTTAAGGTTTTAATGAGGCACATTATTTGTTGAATAGACATTCAAGGGGGAGTGTTATAAATATAATTCTATTTAAGGTGAATGTCTATATTTTAGAGAGATCTTAGGGATTTTACTTGGTGACTAAGTCACTTTTTCCTTATAAATAGAGAGATCTTATTCCATTATAATTCATCCCAAAATTCAATAAAAATTTCCTCTTATCTCTGCAATATTATTGTTCTTTCTTTTATTGTTTTATAATATGTAATATATTCTAGGGTTATTGCTAGGCCTTTTTATTTGGTCAACGGTTCAAGTGTGCTTGGTCTAAAACTAGAACTGCTGGCCAAATGGAACATGCTTCATTGCCGCCATTCTGGTTCAAATATACATCCCTTTGCTAAGTCTTTTTTTTCTCTTCAACATAACCTAATAAAAGTGGATTTTTTTTAAAATTTTTATTTAACCATCACCGAGAGGTGTTCTCATGCCCCACTTATAAAATTTTATTGAATTTGTTATTATTATTACCAAGGAAGGGTTCCTGAATTATTAGAGATTGGTGGGTGGTGGGAGAGGGCGAGGGGTTTGGCAAGATCCCTACTGTTAGGACCCAATTCTTTGACATCGGGCGTTGGCGCGGCTGTGGCAAGGATTGGGCG
>ML367944.1:0-14591 GCA_005239505.1 Nicotiana paniculata
AGAAAGGTGATTTATCACCTATGCATAGTGGACAAAACAGGAAGAATCATACAAGGAAGAAGAACTTGGATGGTAGAGTGAACGAGGAAGCAATCATTAGGCGACTTCCGATGAGAGTTGCTAAACAAAAGCATGCCAGCCAAACCACATCTACAAAGACCAATCGTTCAAAGAAAAAAGCATGAATTTTGAAGACATTTTGAAAAGGGATGATGAAGACTTCAAGAATCTATAAATTAAAGATTTCACAACATTAGAGAAGAGGGAGCAGTATTGTTTCTCCAACATTTTCTTATTATACCATCACATTAGTATAGTTCTATGTAATATCGTCACAGAGTATGTTATAAACTCTGTGATCATCATAGAATATCTAGTTCTAGCTAGTTCTTTCTTTCTACATGCATTCTAGTAGGTGAGACTTTTTATTTGCCTCAACAGGATTAGTAAGGTAAGGTTTAGCCCAGTTTGTGTTGCTCTAGCCCTATGTCTTTGGAAAGATATCCAAATGGCTATGAGATTATATGCCCTCGTGAGACTTTGCCGGCATCTACACCATGATTCCTCTACATGAGGCTGCCATAAGGGCATTGTGAGGCGTAGAGGAGTGATTATGTAGCCAAGGCATAGAGGCAACACTACTGGTGCTATTGTCCCCCTTATTTGTACTCTTCCTATGTGGTACTTTTTAGCTTTTTAGTATTAATAAAACTAGCCTTAGGCTCCTGCCTAGTGGATTTGCGAAAAAAAAAAATAAAACCCTAAACCTGTGTGTAGAGAGAGAGGCTCTAGCGATTTCTGGCGATTTGGAGGCGACTAGAGAGAGAAACACTGCCCATGGCCTCGCCGGCCGGTGGATAGCCTACTGTGGCTGGGTTGCCATCACAACCCATCTCGACCATAGCCCAATCATCTACACCCCCAAACAACAACAACCCACCACTGGATTACTCGAAAATATTGAAACCTAATACTACCATGCAAGAACGTGCGAACAGTGTTGAACCAATTCAACTTAGGCGAGCCAGTTTTCTCAATGGGCAACATGTCGTGAGCTTTACTGAATCAAAAGTGGAAAGGATGAACGTGATTGAAGGCTTACAACATGCAGTGGTATGCAAGTTTTCATACGGATGGCCTGAACTCAATGAGTTACGTAAACTAATTCCAATGCAATGTGGGATTGAAGGTGAGTGTAATATTGGATATCTTCGTGATAGGCATATATTGATTAGGATGACTTTATGGCAAGAATTTATTAACTTCACGTCAAAAAGTGTTTATTATATCAAGGATAAGGTGGGACGTGATTTTCAATTGAGAACATTGATTTATGATCACAAATTCAAGATTGAGGAAGAAACTCCTAAGGTGATGGCATGGATTTCGTTCCCTAATTTATTGCCTACCTTTTTTGTTAGAGAATGTTTGTTTTCATTGGCATCAGCTGTTGGCAAACCTTTACATCTTGACATGGCAACCATAAACAAAACTAGGCCAAACTGTGCTAGAGTTAAGGTAATGGTTGACCTTCTAGCAGAATTACCCAAGAAAGTTCGTATGGATATTCACAATGAAATCACTAAGGAAGTTAGGACTGAATGGGTGAATATCAAATACGATTATTTGCCAAAGTATTGTAGGGAGTGTAGATTGCAAGGACATGATATGTTAGAGTGTTGGAGGCTACATCCAGAGCTAGTGGAGAGCCAAGTTACACAAGAGGGAAGGAAGACTGATAATCGAGGAATAAAGACTACTGCTCCAGGTACTGGAACTCAGCAAGGGCCAGTGATGATTTTATCAAGTAGAAAAATTGTAGGAAATAATAATGGTAAAGACAAAGAACAATGGAAGGAAGTTAGGGACAATCGTGCTAAAAAAGGAAATAAACTTGGTGATGATTGAGGAGCTACTGAAAAAGAAATAGTCCCCACTGATGAGGGACAACAATTTCAAGTGGAGAATGTGGTGCAACAGGTACAAACAATGAATCAGTTTGCAATTTTGGAGATGGAAGATGGGGAACAGGTGAATAATCAACTAGCTTTGGTGGAAGAAAGTAATACTAGACCTAATCCTATTGAGGTTGGGAATAATATTACCAAGTCAACTACTAAACCTAGTTCTATTAGGAATTAGTTGAAGGCTACTACCCCAGCTTTAAAACCTACTACAACTGGTGCAAAGAAGGTTGTGGATTTCGAGACTCCTGGACAAAAACAAATTCTACTCGCAGCTGGAAGTGAGGCAGTGCAACAAGGAGCATCCAATACTCCTATTGATAGAAGAAAAGGTGAGGTAGGAAATAAGGAATCAACATCACAGTGGGTTAATCGTACATTTGGTGGTAATGTAGTGACCACTAATATGTCTGTTCAAGAAGTTCCATCACAGGAGACAAGGGTGGAAAGTATGTTAGCAAAGAAACAAGATAATTTGGCATACAAAGAAGTTGACACAGGTGATGATGTTTTTCAAGCAAGGGAAAGGGTTAAATGGACTGGGGGGAGATTATGGGTGGACCAAATTGAGACAGATTCAGAAGAAGGTGACATTCCAGATGGGATGCAAGCAGAAAAAGATTCAGACATTGATGTAGAAGAAGAGGAACAAAGTGTTAACGGTGAGGAAATTCCCAACAAAATTAATCAAGGGAGGGAGATAAACAAATCAGGAGAAGAGCTAGAAGGAGGTGATATTATATTAGGGAACCCTAATGAATAAGGGAACCCTACACTGTTGGTAGGAAACCCTAGAGGATTCACAGTGAACCCTAATGACATCAATGTCAATATGGGTGACCCGGGTGGAACTATAACAGCTGATGCCAACCATAATAGCTCTACTATCAATATAGACAAAGGGATACAGAAATGAGAAAAGCAAACAACAATAGACCAAGCAATAGAGAAGATTGACAGCACAATTCCATTGGTAGGTAAAGTGTTAACACAGCAGAAGCAAACAGGAAAACAACAAGTAACTCAAAGAGTAAGCAATGTAGTTATACAAGCTGAAAGGGAGAAAAAAAGGGGATACAGACCAAGGAGAAACATTGGGCAAATATCTTGATGAAGAATCTATTGCTCAAAATTTCAGAAATGTGGCAAGGCAAGGAGACTTATCTCCTAGAGTTTTGGATAAGGCAAAATCAGGAGTGAAAGGAAGAAAGAAGATAGTTAAGGAATCATCTAAGGAAGTCTCCATTGTTCCTTCAATTGGGATGCAAACGAGAAGGACTCTCTCAAAATCAACAAGCCTTTAATGGATGCACTCATTTGGAATATCAGGTCTGTGAATACCATGCAGGCGTTTGAGAGATTAATAACAATGAATAAGCAGCATCATTTTGATATTGTTGGACTAATGGAACCAATGCAACAAGCATGTAAATTGGAGAGGTATAGAAGAAGAATTGGCTTTGCGCAGGCTATTGCCAATGTTTCTAATAAAATATGGGTGTTCCTGGATGAAGTCTTTGATGTGGAGATTGTATACAATATGGTGCAGCAACTAACATTAAGACTAGTCCACACTGAAACTCGAGTGGAATTGTTTATAACATTAGTGTATGCGAAGTGTGATGCTATAGAGAGGATTGAGCTTTGGGATTCCTTGTACAACTTATCCAGGGAAATGACTGTCCCCTGGCTTGTTGGGGGAGATTTTAATGTGATCTAGGATGAGGAGGAAAAGTTTGGAGGGTTGCCAGTGTCGATCAATGAGATAGATGACTTTCGTCATTGCATCAACACTTGTACTCTCACTGACGTGGGGTTCAAGGGAAGTATATTTACTTGGTGGAATGGGAGGGCGGATGAAGAGTGTATTTTCAAGAGACTAGATAGGTGTTTTGCCAACATGGAATTTCAACAAGTTTTTCCTGATTTGGAGGTCACACATTTAGCTAGGATAGGGTCAGATCCTAGACCTATGCTACTAAAGTGTGACATTGAAAAGGCTCCAGTGAAGAAGGCATTTCGATTCTTAAATTTCTGGGCAAATCATGATACCTTTAAAGATGTGGTTAAAGAGAATTGGAAGGTTGATTTCTATGCCAATCCATTTGTGTTGTTTAATGCTAAACTAAAGAAGGTGAAGAAAGCTTTAACTAAATGGAGCAAAGCTACATACGGAGACATTTTTCAAGGAATTGCTAGCTTAGAGGAAGTTGTGAAGGTTCAGGAGGAGCAATTTGAATCATTCCCTACCAGAGAAAATAGGGAAAGGTTACATAGGGTGCAAGCTGACATGATATAATATATGGCTATAGAGGAAGAATTGTGGAGACAAAAGGCTGGTATGCAATGTTTCAATGAAGGTGATAGAAATACAAAATTCTTTCATGCACATGTGAAGGGAAGAAGGAAGATGTTACAAATCAAAAGGATTCAAAACAGTGCTGGCAATTGGGTTGAAGAAGATGAAGACATAGCTGAGGAGGCAGTACAATTCTTCCAGGATCAATTCACTGAGAATTCTATTCCTTCAGATTTTAGGATACTTGACTTTGTACCTAATTTGTTAAAGAATGGGCAAAATGAAGAACTGATGAGGCATCCAACCAAAGATGAAGTAAAACAAGCAGTGTATGGACTTAATGGTGATAGTGCAGGAGGTCCTGATGGCTTTACAGGATGCTTCTATCATACTTGCTGGGACATCATTGGAGATGACATCTTCGAAATGGTGAGAGCAGTGTTTAATGGACATGAAATGCACAAGTGCATCACTCATACTAATCTTGTCATACTACCCAAGAAGAAGGAGGTCATCACTTTCTCAAATATGAGACCAATAAGCCTTAGCAGCTTCTCCAACAAAATCATTTCAAGGGTCGTTCATGAAAGTCTAGTAGGCCTTCTTCCTAATATAATTTATGAGGAGCAAGCTGGTTTTGTTAAGGGAAGAAATATTGTTGAGAATGTATTGCTTACACATGAGATTATAAATGACATTAGGTTAAGGACTAAGGCTGGACCTAATGTGGTTATAAAGTTGGACATGGCGAAGGCTTATGATAGACTATCATGGCTATTTTTAACTAAGGTGCTGAGGAAAATGGGATTTGATGAGAGAGTTATAGGTTTGTATTTGGTATTGTATCCAATAATTGGTACTCAGTACTGATAAATGGCCAGCCATATGGTTTCTTTAAATCATCTAGAGGAGTCAAGCAAGGGGATCCTTTGTCTCCTACATTGTTCATACTGGCTGCTGAGACATTGTCAAGAGGGTTGAATGCTCTACATTCCAACACATATTTTCGTGGCTTTGGGATGCCAAAATGGAGTCCAAGAATTAATCATTTGGCATACGCAGATGATACCATTATATTCTCCTCATCAGATACAACATCAATAGGTTTAATCATGGAAGTATTGGGGGCTTATGAAGCTGCTTCTGGGCAGTTGGTTAATAAGAGTAAATCTGACGTATATTTGCATCACTTGGTTGATTTAGAGGTGGTAAGGAAGGTTGAAAGAGTGACTGGAATTGCAAAAAATGAGTTCCCTTTCACATACTTGGGCTGTCCTATATTCTATGCAAGAAAAAAACTGGAGTACTATCAAGATCTGATTACTAAGGTGGTGGATAAAATACAAGGTTGGAAAGGGAAGTTGCTTTCAATTGGGGGTAGGGATGTATTGATATCTCATGTAATTCAAAGTATGCCCATTCATTTGTTAATAGCTGTGAATCCCCCACAATATGTCATTAACAAATTGCACAAGATTTTTGCGCAATTCTTTTGGAGCAGTACTATAGGAGGATCGAGTAGGCATTGGGCATCATGGGATACATTATGTAGGCCATGTGTTGAGGGAGGTATTGGGTTTATATCTTTACATGATGTATCAAAGGCATTTTTTTGCAAATTGTGGTGGAATTATAGAACTAAACCAAGCTTGTGGAGCTCATTCATGAGCCAAAAATATTGCAAGAAACTTAATTCTGTGATAGTTCCATGGAGGGAGGGGTCTCACATATGGAGAAAAATGCTTGAATGTAGGGATGCTATTGAACATCAAATCACATGGCATCCTAGGATGGGATCATCGTTATTTTGGTTTGATAACTGGACGGGGCTTGGATCTCTATATTTCATCGTGCCTTCAAAATTTCGTATAGATGAAACTATTCACAATGTCCATTATGTGGTGGAACATGGGAGTTGGAATGTGGATAAGTTATTGGGAGTTTTACCATTGGATCTTTCTACACACATATTGGAAAATATAAAGCCTCTAGTGATTGAAGATATTGTGGATATGCCATATTGGATGCTAGAAGCTCGAGGAAAATTTAGTTTAAAATCAGCATGGGAATACTTGAGGAGAAGGAGTGATCCTCGAATTGCATATAAAATGATATGGGTGAAGGGGCTACCATTTAAGATATCATTTTTTATGTGGAAAGTTTGGAAAGCCATGTTTCCGTTAGATGACTTTATGAGAAGGTTGGGTTACTACATGCCTTCAAGATGTTTGTGTTGTAAGGAGGCTAGGGAAGAAACATTGACACACTTGTTCTTCACTTCACACAATGCACAAGTAGTGTGGAAATATTTTCTTTCTAGGGCAGGAATCAGGGTGGAAGGATTAACAATGCATCAAGCAATAACACGATGTTGGACAGCACAAGTACAACAAAGAGTAAAACAAATTATGCAAGCACTTTCTTTCTAGCATTATATGGGAGCTATGGAAAAGAAGAAATGGTTACAGGTATGGTGAGCCAGTATCCATAAGTAGAGTTATTTACCAGGTATCTTCGACTCTACAAAATCTTGTTAAAGCTAGAAAACCTGGTCTGGTTAATGTACCTCACAAATGGCATGAACTGCTTGATATGCTGGAGAACTATACACCTAAATTGAGAATGGAAAAGGTTATATGGGAAATGCCAAATGAGGGGTGGTTAAAGGTGAACACTGATGGTGCCTCAAGGGGAAATCCGGGCAGAAGTTCAATAGGTGTGTGTGTTAGAGATGAATAAGGAGATGTGGTATATGCACAGGGAAGGGAGATATATGAGATAACAAATTCAGTAGCTGAGGCTGTGGCGATTCTGGAGGCGTTGAAGATATGTGATGCCTATAACTTCACTAATGTATGGATTCAAACTGATTCATTACTCCTGAAGAATGTTATCGAGAAGGAATAGAAGCCACCATGGATTATAGTGGCTCAAGTGGAGGAGATCTGGCAACTGATGGAAAGGGGTAATTATAAGGTTACTCATATATTCAGGGAAGGCAATAAGATGGCGGATCACCTCGCTAATTATGCCCTTGATGTGGGGGAAATTGAGTGCCATGGTTTCTGGGAACTGGATGTTCAAGGGAGAATAATTATCAACGAGGATAAGCTACAATGTCCTTATATAATGGTGAAAGTAGCAAGAAAGTGAAAAGTGAGGATAAAGGGTGGAGTAGGAGTAAGGAGATAACACTAGATCACTATGTACAAGTCCTTAGGGAGGAGTACACAGTGATGATCTTTTATACTAATGTGTGTTCTTTTTTGCAGGACTTTGTGCTCATGTCCTATATCCAAATACGACTTCTATGGGTGGTATTAGTACTTGGTACTCATTCCCCTGAAGAAGGAAAGGAGATAGGCACAAACAAGAGCATCAACTACTGGAATGTTCAAAATGGTGATGTATACACACGCTAGAATTGGCATGAAATTAAGGATTAATTTAGTACACTACTGACCTGATCCTTGATGAAGCACAACTATATACCAAGTGAGAGATGATTCAAGGCAAAGATGTCAACAAAACAAAAAGGGACATCACACGAATATGGAGGCAAAAACTGCTTTACTGGAATGGCGTTAATCCAGAAAGGTCTTGATTGGGACAGGAATACGGGCTTAGACAATACAATTCAGTGTAACACCCTGGCAAGGCAAGGCCATACACTCGTTAACGAAGTCAGCAAAACAAGGATAACAAGAGGTAAACCAAGGAGTACAACCAAAACTGGGAACAAATATCACATGATACATAGGAATGCAATTTTCCTATACTTTGTTTTTTCAGTTTGGGTGACAGGAGGTGGTTTAAATGTAATACATCTCCAGAAGACAATAAAGAAGAGGAGACATGGTAGATGCAGCAAAGCTAGATACGCAAATGCATTGAAGTGCAATTGGAATGAACAATGGTTCTATATGAGGAGCATTGTATCTCAACTATGTGCATACAGGTTGGGCGACTGGAAAACATATACTACGCAGGCGTTTGGCTTATTTGAATCACCATTATGTTATAATAAACTAGTTGGTAAATGTAGGTATACCAGTTACTACTCTAGGTCCCTTTGTGATGCTAATTTTGGACAAATTATGTCCAATATTAGTAATAGGCTATATGTAATTCGTACCATACATTATCATCTTACTCATTGTGAGATAACTTGATATGTTGTTTAGTTTTCTTTATATATAAAAACTAGCCCTAGGCCCTGCCTAGTGGATTACCAAAAAAAAACCCTAACCCCTGAACCCCTAAACCCCGAACCCTGAACCCTTAACCCTAAGCCCTATATGCACCCTATTTGCCCAAACCAGCCGCCACTTTCCAAAATCCCCTCTAGGCAGGCGACTATAGTGAACAGTAGTCCAGTCCCACCAGAATGGCCCCCCACTCGCCGTCCGGTGGTCAAAAACCATCAGACCAGTCCCAAAAGAACCCCATCCCCATTGCGCACCCACCCCAAAAATAATCATCCAAAAACGACCTCCCAATCGTTACAGATCTTATATTTGGGGCAGAGATCACTGTAGCAAAAAATCGCCTGGGAGAAGAAAAAATTTCCCAAGGCGATTCTGGGTCAAATTTTGAAAATGTAATCCATAGAGATTACTCAGAAGATCAAGGCGCACCTCTCTTCCAAAATTCATCCCCTTCCACCGTCAGAAATGTTCCCTCTGACCTCCTTCAAATCGCCGGTGAATTGGAACTGGCCGGAATTGAGGTTCTAGCCATTCAAAATGAAAAATCCTGGTACCAAAATGACCGCATTTATCAGGAGAACATGTTAGACCCATCAATTTCACATGGGTGTTCATCAATTGCTTCAATTTTACAATCCATGGAAGTTGACTATCAATGGTCTCCAACTGTTCCTACTACCTATAGACTACTACCTATAGACTAAATTGTGACCAATCATTGATTGTAAAATTGATGGTCAACTTCCATGGATTGTAAATGGATTGAAGTTGACCCATCAATTTCACATGGGTGTTCATCAATTGCTTAAATTTTACAATCCACGAAATGTCCCTACTACCTATAGACTAAATTGTGACCAATCATTGATTCTAAGGCATTCTACAACTCAAAAAAAACAGGTAGGCAAAGATTCTACTCATTCCAACACTCCTAATGATCCCTCCCCCCCGCTATTCCAAAGATCCAGCCTACCCACAGTTGGCCGGGCATGGTGGTAGGCAGTACCAATCGACACAGGGCCAGTGCCAAAATGTTCCTGAGGTTCAGGAGAATGTCTCTAACCCTTCAGGACAAATTTTCATCGAGCCAAACTCCACAACATTACAAAATAGTGACTCTGCCACTGTTGAAACATTAAGTGCTCGACAAATTGTCAGCCTCACCTATCCAGCCCAAGTGCCTGATGTTCAACCTTCTACATCTTCTATCAAGTGTTCAGATCATGAACCCCAATCTTAACCAACCTCAGTCAGTTCCCTCAGTAGATGTCAGACTTAATCCTTCACTCTTGGAAATGAACACAGGTGGCTCTGCAGAGTTACAGGTCTTAGATAACCAAATTCTTGATCAACACAGACAAAAACTAACCATGATTGTTCCCAATGGCAAAGGCCATAATGCTGACATTGCAACCAACCAAAGAACAAGTGACCAAAACCAAAACACATCCCTTTCAGACAAAGGTGCAAATACAAATGATGCCATTCATCACAAAAAGATGACACCTTCCCTCCCAGGTCTAACACTTCCTCTTATAGTGTCATCGAACTTTGACAAGCCAAAGCACATCAAGAAAACTCAGAAACTTCCAGGAAAATATCCTGACTCCGTACCTCCTGCTCAGTCACCATCTGGTGATAGTAATGAAAAAGCTCCGAACACTTCTATTCCACCTCCACCACGAACTGTCAAACACTCCTTTGCTAATAGATTGAGATTTAGGCATGAGGCAGAAATAACACCAATCCAATTTACCCCTCCTATAATCACTACAAAGCAAGGCAAACCTGATGTGTTATTCAAGAGAGATGATTACATGGTGAAGTTTGCAGAAAGATGTAAGTTCACAGTAGTAGGCAAATTTTCTAACACCATGCCCAGAATGGAGATCATCAGGAAGAGCTCTATAGCACAAACTGAGCTTAAAGGAGGGGTGAAAATTTCCCATTTTAATGCCAGGACAGTCTACATAGACCTTGATAATGAATATGATCATGAAATTGTGTGGACAAAGCAATTCATGTACATACAGGGACAAATGATGAAACTGGAAGCTTGGAATCCTGTATTCAAACCAAATGAAGACTCTCCCACTGTTCCCACTTGGGTTGTCATTCCAGAATTACCATGGCACTTGTATTACATGGAAATCCTCACCCCTCTCTTATCTCCTATTGGCAAAGCTCTTTTTTTGGACTTAGCCTCCTTTCAGAAGACAAGGGGTAGTGTGGTGAAAGTAAAGATGCAGGTTGATCTTACTAAAGAAAGGCCCTCTCATGTTTGGTTAGGATACGAGGATGAGGTAAATGGAGAAGGTCAATGGCTGGAAGTACAGTATGTGGTTCTTCCTTCATACCGCATCTACTGCAGACACCAGGGCCATTCAATCAAAACATGTCAGGAAAAAGCAAAAGATAAATTAGCTCAAAAGAGAAAAGATGAAGTCTCATCCAGTTCTACTCCTCAACTCCCCAACAAAAGCATCCTCAAAAGCAATTCTTAACCTCTGCAGCAATAAGCAGTCCAAGACTCAGCAACACAAAAATCAGCAAGACAAGATAATTTCACAGCCCAAAATGCAGAGGAACATCAAAGGCAAATGCAGCACCAAAGCACAACACCTGGAGCAAATACTAATGAATGGAAAATCCAAAAAAAATAAACATTTCAAAGGAAACAATCAGAACAACAAAAAGAAACAACAGGTTTATATCCCAAAACAAACCCCTGATCAAGGTAACATTACCAATGCTCCAGGAAATCTCCCTACTCTCACTCCTGAAAATCCAATAGGCCTTCCTATTGGTACTGACTCTGTGGCTTAGAATCAGTGTACCCAGTCCCCAATTCCCTCTGTTAGGAATATGAATGTTGAAGTTGTTGGAGGAAAGGAGAATTGTCAGGAGAACCTCACTAAACTACAGGAAAGGGCACCTATAGGGGAGGGTTTTCCTCATGTTTTGCATGAGTGTGCACTAGCACAATTTGTCACCAATAGGATTGACTCCCAACCCCATGCCACCACTTTCTCTGAAGGTGCACACCAATCACCTGTAACCACAAATCCCAGACCACTCAATGTGCCTGAGAGTTGTGAATTTCTTAGCTCAGAAGAAGATCATCTCCTAGGGTTCTTGGATGATCAACAAAGTGATGATCTGAGAATATTGATAAAAGGAAAATCACATGTTGTAGCAGACTTCCATGTATCAGGTCCCAAATCCAAAAATAAACCTAGTCAGAAAAAAAGAAAAGCAACCAGAAAACAAAATGCAGGGATATACATTCAAGAGCCCTCTACAAATGATACCCCTGTCAAATGCCCCCCACTCCGAAAAGTCCAAACTCACTGGCCAAAAGGATTAATCCTCTGAACTCTGCAAATAAATCTCATGCTTACAAAGATTATGCTCCTGACACATCTTTGTCCCAACCTTTATTGGAAAAGAATACCTCTCAGGGAGATCAAAATTCCACCCTGGCTTCAGTTCCCATAGCACAGTGCCCCCTAAACATATTCTCTCCAGAGTTTGATGAATATAGACCTATTCCCTCAGAGGATGAGATGAGTGGTGGAATTGAAGATGAATTGGAGGCCACTGATGCCTCTGATGATGAACACCATTGTGATCTCTTGGTCAATTCCATCAATGGAGAGTACACTTCTGGATCAAACATTCCCACTGGAGATTGCAGATCATATTATACATGAGGTAGATTATGTCGATGACAATGACTCATGGGATATTCCAAGATGGATGCCTACACCTTCAGGGAAGTTCACAGTCAGTAGTGTTTGGTAAATGTTGAGACATAGGGAACCAATGAATCTAGAATTTGCAAAGTTGTGGACTAAAGGGTTACCTTTCAAAATATCATTCTTCTTACGGAGAGTTTGGAAAGGAAAAATTCCTACTGATGATTTATGGAGGAGAGGGGGTTATATGGTGGTGTCTAAGTGTTGGTGCTGCATGACAATACAAGAAGACTCTTTTCAGCACTTGTTCTTGACAAGTGATACTGCTAAGAAAGTTTGGAACTCATTTACACATGCTGCTGGACTAGTCATTAACTTAATACAGGTACATCAAGTTATAAGGGAATGGTGGAATGCAAAATGTTGTCCTAAGCTTAAGCCTTTGTTTCAAGCTGCTCCTGCGGTGATTCTATGGGAGATTTGGAAGAGAAGGAACACAATGAATGCAGTGTCCTGTAATAGAGTGATCCATGAAGTTAATAAAACTTTGCATTATTTAGCAAAGGTGAGGTATCCTTGGTTGCAGAAAATTCCAGTACTATCGCCAGAAATGGTTAGGTTCTTTGAAAATTACAAGCCAGTTGTAGTTACTAAGAAAGTCACATGGAAATTTCCATATGAAGGTTGGTATAAGTGTAACACAGATGGAGCATCAAGGGGAAATCCTGGTCCTAGTTCGTATGGTTTTTGTGTTAGAGATCATGAGGGTGACTTAATGTATGCTAAGGCTAAGGAGATAGGAAAGACAACAAACATTGTAGCTGAAGCAAAGGCAATCGTTGAGGGTTTGACATACTGTGTGGAGAGGCAACTGCATCCTTTGATTATTGAAACAGATTGACTGGTGATGAGGAAGATCATTGATGATGAATGGGATACATCTTGATGCATTGGGGCTGAAGTGAGGAGAATCAAGGAGATAAAGAGTGGTTATAACGTGATATTCCAAAATGTTATGAGGGAAGGCAACAAAGTTGTAGATATTTTAGCTAACCTTGTGTTCTCTTTTGCAGGTACAATAACATTCCATTCTTTTCAGGAACTACCATCAGAAGGGAAGACTTTGATCAATATGGACAAATTTCAAATTCCTAACTTACGAGTTAGGATAGCCAAGAGGAAGGAACCTGATTAATGAAAACCATCGTTATAATGCAAGAATCTTTTACTTTTAACTGGAACTTGATGAATGATTTTCCAGTGGTATTAGCATGTTATCATGCTCATTCTGGAGATCTTTTTTCAAGTGTAACTGTCTTTGTAAAAGGTTCATCAAAGTTGCAATCATTAGCTAAACTACTTTGTACATGGATGAGGTTACTCTATCAAGACAAATCTCAAAATCACAACCTTAGTCTACACCTATCTGCTAATCTCTGTTGGTTGGTTTTATATTGTGTGTTTTTAAGGTACACTGGAACTATCTTGATAGTGCACAAAAGTTTAAGAAGAAGCAAGTTATGGATGGTGCAACATTATATTGTGATGAGAAGTACAAATGTGAAAAGCAAGTTTGAACTTGTGCTTGTAAGCTTCTGGAGATTGGTATGGCACTTCCAAGTGGTATCAGCATGGTATCATGCTCAGTCTGGGGGTGTGATGCCAATGTGCAGAAGAAGCCATGCTAAGAGATTCAAATGCAATGTAACAAGGTTGATGAACTTGCTGGATTAGAGCTCATTCGTTCAATCGTGTGGTGTAGTGGTTTGGAGTCCACATTTGCCTTTGGAGTACATATCCTGGTGCCTAGTGAGAGTATTAGAGGTACTACTTGGTATCTACTGTTGGCTTTTGGATCCATTTACACTGTCAGGAGATTGAATAATTCAGCTTTGCATGTTGTAATAGTTATTACTTCTATTTTTAGCCTATTAGCTTTTTCATTTCCTAGAGGTATAGCAACTAGGTATAATGCCTAGAGGTATATTTGCTAAAAAAAACCATAAACCCCAACAATCCACTCATTTTCACAATTGCGCCGCAAAAAATTCAGATATTCTCCGTACAGGGCGATTTTTCGCTACAGTAACTGCGGCAGTGGTCAAATGGCCACTGCTCCGCCATTGTCAATGAAAATCCACTGGACCACCCCCAAAAGATGCGTCTTCCTCATGCTCACCCACCCCAACAAACCTCGTTCCAAAACGACATCACAATTAGAACAGATTTCCAATCTAGTGATGTGATCACTGTTCAAAAAAATCGCCTGGGAACCTCTGAAATTTCCCAGGCGAATTATGGGCCAAATCTTGTTATTCCACTACATGGAAATTGTTCCCCAGATCGATGCGTACCTCCCCAAAAAATTTCAAGTGTCTCCACCATAGGAATCGTCCCCCCCCCCCCCCCCCCCCCCCCCCCC
>MDKI01271615.1:0-53380 GCA_005239505.1 Nicotiana paniculata
AAACACCTAAAATGCACGGTATATGATGCTAAAAATCATGAATTCTAGCCACGCATCAATCACCCTCAAGCTTAATCGAACTGAAGTCCAAAACATGAGATGGGTCACCAATATACTTTCGAAGCATGGAAACATGAAATACCGGATGCACGCTCGACAAGCTAGGTGGCAGGGCAAGTCTATAAGCCACTTCTCCAACCCTTTGAAGCACCTCAAAAGGCCCAATGAACCGGGGACTCAAATTACCCCTCTTCCCAAACCGCATAACACCCTTCATGGGTGATACCTTTAGCAAGACTTTCTCCCCAGCTATGAAAGCTACATCCTGGACTTTCCGATCCGCATAACTCAACTGCCTCGGCTGCACCGTGTGAAGCCGCTATAACTTCACCTTATCCAAAGCATCATGTATCAAATTCATACCTAAAAGCTTGGACTCACCTGGCTCAAACCAACCAACCGGAGATCTACACCTCCTCCCATACAAAGCCTCATATGGAGCCATCAGAACGCTCGACTGATAACTACTATTATATGCAAAATCCACGAGAGGTATAAACTGGTCCCATGAACCCCCAAAGTCAATAACACAAGCGCGCAACATGTCCTCTAGAATCTGAATAGTGTGCTCGGACCCGTTCGGCTGAGGGTGAAAAGCCGTGCTCAACACAACCTGAGTACCCAACTCACTCTACAAGGACCTCCAGAACTGCAATGTAAACCGAGTACCTCTATCGGAGATGATGGAAACTAGAACACCATGCATTTGAACAATCTCCATGATATAAATCTCAGCTAGCCACTCTGAAGAATAAGTGGTACCTGTAATGACCCGACCGGTTATTTTGAGCTCTAGAACGTCGTTCAGTGGTTTGAGGCTGTGAGAAAATTAATTTTACATATTATGACCCGTGGGTGTGGTCGGAATTGAATTTCGGGAAGTTTGGAGTTGATTTGGAAAGAAAATTTCTCAATTCGGAAGCCTTAAGTTGGAAGAATCAACTAAGATTGGAATTTTGAGTAAACGAACCCCGAATCAGGATTGGAAGGTTCCTGCAGGTTCGTATGATGATTTCGGACTTGAGCGTATGCCCGGATCGGGTTTCGGATAACCCGAGGGCATTTCGGCGTATATAATGGAAGATAACATTTTAGAAGAATTTCATATATTTGGGTTATAAGGCATTTCAAAGTTATTCATATCCGTTCAGTATTCTGAGCCTGGGAATAGATTTGTAGGGTGATTCTGGAGTTGGGATCATGATCGGAAGTGAATTCAGATGCATGTAGGTCATTTTAAAGTCATTTGGCTAAAGATAGAAAATTTGAAGGTTTTCGAGAAATCCGACCGGAAGTGCAAATTTTGATATCAGGGTCAGAATGTGATTATGGAAGTTAGAGAAGGTCCGTAATGTCGAATATGACTTGTTGAGAAAATTGAGGTCAATCAGACGTGATTGATAGGTTTCGGCATCAGATGTAGAAGTTGGAAATTTCTAAGTTCATAAAGTTGGGATTTGGGTGCAATTCGTGGTTCCGATGTTGTTTGATGTGATTTGAGGCCTCAAGCAAGCCCGCATTATGTTTTGGAACAGGTTGGTATAATTTGACGGGGTCCCGGGGGCCTCGGGTGGATTCCGGGTGGTTAACGGATCAATATTTGAAGTTGAGAAAAACTGAAGTTCCTGGTGCCTGGTGCGACCGCACCTGCAAGGATTTGGCCGCAGGTGCGGAGCCGCAAGTGCGAACAATGGGGCGCAAGTGCGATTTTGGGGTGGAGCTGAGGAAGCCGCAAGTGCGGGAGATTGGTCGCACCTGCGGGAGCGCAGGTGCGAAGGTAGGATCGCAGGTGCGGAAATGAGGCTGGGCAGAATGTCTTAAAACATAGATTCTTGGCCATTTTCTCAATTTTCTCATGGCTTAGGCAATTTTAGGAGGGCTTCAAGGGGGGAAATTCATCATCAATGTCAAGGTAAGTAATTCCTTCATGTTTCTAAGTTAAATACAAGGTTGTTGCATGGAATTATCCATGGAAATTGTGGAAGAATTTGGAAAATATTGAAGAAAACCTAAAAATGGTAATTTGGATTTTTAGCCATGAATTTGAGCATGAAAATTAGAGAAAATTGTATAATTGAGTTAGTAAAGCTATGAGTAGAATTTATCTTCGACAAATTTTGAATTCCGGTCACGACGGCCTGAGGGCATTTTTGTCAATTCATCGAGCGGAGTTAGGAAAGTATATAATTTGAATTTGTTGTGAGTATTAGGATGAATTTTCATTGCTTTGCCCGTTATGTGGTAGTTTTGGGGCGTTGTTCATCCATGGGAGTTGTCGGAAGGGCTTGGAAGCCGGTTATGGGACTTCCGAGCGAGGTAAGTCTCCTTTCTAACTTTGTGAGCGGGAATTGTCCCCTAGGTGAACTAATTTAGTATATGCTATTATCTTCGGGGGCTATGTACGCACGAGATAATGGGATTCCTTGCATAGCTACTATTATACCGTGTCCGGGTAGTCTAGGATCCACTAGCATTTATTATAAGTTGTACCCGTGATCCTGCCTGTATTATTTGACTGCTAATATAATCGAAACCGTAATTTAATATCTAAAGAAGACTAGAATTTCTTTTTCTTAATAAGCTGGAAAGAGAATTGTTTTCCTTAGTGGATAATTGTATACTTTATAAGGTGATATTATTGAATATTATTAGACTTGGAAAATGAACTTCGAGAAAGGATTTAAACACTATTTTGTGGGTTTTTAAAAAAAGAGAAATCCGTCATTTACTTAAGTATTTGTTTTCCCGACGTATTCGAGGTGGACTGTTGATTGTGCATGACTGCATATGACCGCTTCGCACTTTACATTCCGCGAGCGGAATGTTATTTCCCCCACTCTCATGGGAGCGGGCCGCACGCCATGGTGGATTTAAAATTCACTTATGGTTCGGGCAGTTCGACCCTCGGCAGTGCATAGACATGATTACTTTATTGAAAGGTACACTTATGGTACGGGTCGTTCGACCCTCGGTAGTGCAAAGAGATGATTATTATGATAGCTCAGGCTGGTTGTCCTTATCCCGTATGTGCATGCTAAGTTGTTAAATGTTTCTTTCATGGATTTTGAAGTGATAAAATTTTTGGGGAAAAATAAAGAAGTAATTGTTTATTTAAGATATTTGGGGGAAACTGAGAAAGTGGTAACTGTTTGTTTACTTCCAGTATTTACTTGGATTTCACTGTCTTATATATTTGTTGTTTATTACCTTTACATGACTACCGTGTTTCATCATATGTTGTTAAATAAATTGTTGGACCCTAGTGAGTGTCTAAATCGACCTCTCGTCACTCCTCTCTGAGGTTAGGCGGGCGACTTACTGAGTACACATTGTTTTTGTACTCATGACACACTTGATGTGCATTTCTATTTCACAAGTACTTTTATAGTGACATGGCTGGTTTGGAGACTTAGGCGAGCTGCACCATCCGGAGGCGATCCGCAGCTGACAGAGTCTCCCTCGTACTGTATTTATCTTTATTTTAAATTCTTTGTCCAATTTGTATTTCGGACAAGCTTTGTGATGATTGTTTAAATTCTTAGAAATTGCTCATGTACTCGTGACACCAGGTTCTAGGGTGTGTTTTCTCATTTACTTGATGGATTTCATTGTTATCATATAATAAAGTTAAAGGAAATGATTTTTCATAAATGTTAAAATAGGAATTTATCTCGACTAATTAATGATTGGCTTGCTTGACAATGGTGTCCAGCGCCATCACGACCTTCGGGATTTTGGGTCATGACAAGATGGTATCAGAGCGCTAGGTTCCCGTAGTTCTCACGAGTCATGAGCAAGTCTAGTAGAGTCTTGCGGATCGGTACAGAGGCGTCTGTACTTATCTTCGAGAGGCTACAGGGCTGTTAGGAGTACTTTCCTTCTTGATTTCTCATCGTGCAATTTGATTCCTTTAAGGCTTATGCCTAAGTTTATTCCTACTCAGTCTTACACGTCGCGAAGCGCTTGCCATGAATCGGGAATTTGAGGAATTGATATGGTGCGAGATGTTTTCCAGGTGTAGTTGGTTGGGGTGGTTGTTGTTTCCCTACATAAGAATATTATGTTGTTTAAGTTCGGTTGCTGTGTTTCTGAGAACTTTGAGGCTATGCTCAGATTGTTATGTAGCTTACGATTGGTTATCGTGCGGTGTTGATATGATGGTAGAATGCTTGCCCATATGTCGGGGTAATGAATGACTTGAAGGGAGGTCTTCTCAGAGCGTGATTTCGAGATTTCGGTATTTTTGTTCCGGCAGAGGAAAGGCATTTAGATTATGAATGGTCCGGTTGGGGGTTGATAAAGTAGTATGACTTGGTGTTTCAAGTAAGGTGGAGTATTCACCTGTGACGTGTTATCATCGTCCTTGATTGAATGGAATATGTTAAGTTCGTCAGTGTCATGGTTTCTTCGGGTGCTTGGGGCCAGAGTATGGTGAAGAAGTAATGAAGAATGCGGTTTGTAGAGAATGATATTGAACTGAGGCTAGGCGGTGGTTCCATTTCTAGGAGGCTATGTGTAAGAAGCGGAATGCAAGCAGTCGCAAAGTGGGGGAGCGGCAACATAGTTTCTGAGAAAAAGAAAGATGGTTGGAGTGTTCTATGATATGTTTCGGCATGCAGGATAGTATTGGTGGGGTGAAAGAAATAAACTCCAGGTTGTAGAAAGACTATCAAGAGGGTACGAGATGGGTTGAGGGATTTAGGCATCATTGTCTCTCGTGAATCAAGGTCATTCGGGATGAGTGAGGGCTGAGTTTTCTATGAGTTGAAGGAAGTTGCTATTATTCCTGGGGTAATTGAAGATGATTAAAAGAAGATAGATTGATTAGCCATGGTTGAAATGACACATATACGGCAGCGATCAGTTCATTCGATGTGATTAAGTTATGCATGTTGTTTGTGCCGGTGTGTGCGGGTCTTGGCGACCGTCGTAATGGATTTCATGTGGGAGCATTTGAGTGTTATGGCCTGTCAGGTATAGGAAGATCCCGGAAGAGTTATGGTGGTATAAACTACTACTTAAGGATTTGCATGTATTGTGATTGTGGGAATTTACTCGGGTGTTGTGGCTGTTCTCTTGAATTGAGGTAAGTAAAAGGTTTCTATGTGATGAAGTGTTCACCCTATTAGTGGTTTAGAAGTTATGATGGAATTCTTGCGCTATCTCATATTGGCATGTTAGGTGCGGTAAGCAGTATATAACTGGGAGTGAGAATCGAGATTGTGATTCGGTGTTGACGAGGATGTCATGAGCTCGGATGAGCAAGAAAAAGTGATTTGAAAGTTCAAAGTACACTAGTGTTATCTTCAGTGTCACCTGAGATCGATATTCAGTGAAAGAGGCTTTGTACCCTAGTCATGGGCTCTTGATGTGTTGTGCAGTATTAGTGTGGTCGGTGATGCAGATGTTCAGACTTGTTACCTGGTGTGGAAGGCCGTGGGAGCGTAACCACGAGAAGATTGTATAAGTGTGACATGTAGTCACCTAATAGATTGAAGATTTGGACCAAGTATAAGAGGTGCAATATTTCTTATCTAAGAGTCTATGCCTAGAAGGCGTTTGGTCCATTTGGTTGTGGATTGTGGGGTGGTTGCCCCGGCTATGATGATTGTTCTTGCGTATTGTGAGGAGAAGTGGGTTAATATGGACCCAGGTGAGGCTATTATCCTAGTTTGGTGCGAGCAAGGTAGACTCAATGTTTTCGGGTGGATTTAAATATGACTATGGGCTTCATGTGAGGCAAATATGTTCATTTCAGTATAGAGCTCCTCAAGGAGGGGTGTTGGGATATCAGGTGTTGTCCCGTCTTCGTCAAATTCAGGTAATATTGATTTTGTCGTGTGAGTTGTGAAATGGCTCGATAATTTCGTACGCATTGAGGTCCCACATAGTGGTGATGTTATGTGAGCAAGATAGCTCTTGAGGTCCAGAGTATATATATATCGCACCTTAGTCGTTCTTGAGTTTTGCACTTATCAGTCTCCCCAGGATGGTATTATGCACTTAGCGTGCTTATGATCGATATTCAGTAATTTGTAATATTGAGCAATTTAGCTCCGTGTATATTTCCTTATGTGAGTTTAATGATGGGATCGGGTGGCACGCCGCCACGGGTATTTTATTGGGATCGGGTTGCACGCCGCAACAGTGTGATGGTGAGTAAGGTTCTTATATTTATTTTCTTATGTTTACTCCCTATTTTCTGAGAAAAGTTCATATTAGTTGTGTGAGTATAATAGTCCCTTCCTAAGTCGTTTCTTATTTATCGTGTTTGAGTTATGGCCTGTTGGCGCGATGTGGTATCATGTGAGGCTGTTGATCATGTTTGGGATGATCTATTGTCTGATTAGTTCATACTGGGTGGGATGAGATTTTCGGATCAAGGATCAGTGCGATAAGGTTATGTGAAGTGTATATTAAAGAACAATACCATTATTCAGGTTCATAATGAGGTGATGATTCTAGTCAAGATGAAATATTTAATGATTTGTTAACTCTGCAGTTGGGCATGAATTTCTACACATCTCCTTCGTTGTGGTGTTATCGTCAGTATTATAGCAGGATCTATGTATATATATCATGAGGTGCATTGGGAGCATCAGATTCGTGGAATTTTGGCTATTTAGGTTTAGGGAGTGTCGTTGTGGTCAGATGATGAGTTATGCGGTGCATGGTGCTGATTCAGCAAAAGCATGTAGTCATGTTCTGGTATGTCGTGTGGTAGTCTATACGTTGTTTATATATTGGAACTAGGCCTGGCAAGGAATTTCAAGTGTTGGAACTAGGTTCTAAGCTTATTATATGGATAAAAGAAGAAACCTTCAGATTTGATCAAGCTAATGTGCTCAACTGGGTTGTGGTAGCACGGGCAGGTGCACGAGGCGTTAAACAATGATTTCAGATAACTCCAGGGCAGTTCTTAGCACGTTCGAGGACGAACGTCTGTTTAAGTGGGGGAGAATGTAACGACCCGATCGATCGTTTTGAGCTCTACTGCGTCGTTCAGCGGTTTGAGGCTGTGAGCAGCTTCGTTTCAGGTATTATGAGCTGTAGGTGTGGTCGGAATTGAATTTCGGGAAGTTTGGAGTTGATTTAGAAAGAAAATTTCTCAATTCAGAAGCCTTAAGTTGGATGAATCAACTAAGATTGGAATGTTGAGTAAACAACCCCCGAATCAGGATTGTAAGGTTCCTACAGGTTCGTATGATGATTTCGGACTTGAGCGTATGTCCGTATTGGATTTTGGATAACCCGAGAGCGTTTTGGCGTATATTATGGAAGATAACATTTTAGAAGAATTTCATAAATTTGGGTTGTAAGGCATTTCAGAGTTATTGATGTCTGTTCGGTATTCTGAGCCTAGGAATAGCTTCATATGATGATTTTGGAGTTGGGAGCGTGATCGGAAGTGAATTCGGATGCCTGTAGGTCTTTTTGAAGTCATTTGGCTAAAGATAGAAAATTTGAAGGTTTTCGAGAAATCCGACCGGAAGTGGAAATTTTGATATCGGGGTCGTAATGTGATTCCGGAAGTTGGAGCAGGTCCATAATGTCGAATATGACTTGTGTGCAAAATTTGAGGTCAATCGGACGTGATTTGATAGGTTTCGGCATCTGATGTAGAAGTTGGAAATTTCTAAGTTCATAAAGTTGGGATTTGGGTGTGATTCGTGGTTCCGATGTTGTTTGATGTGATTTGAGGCCTTGAGCAAGTCCGCATTATGTTTTGGAATAGTTTGGTATAATTGGACGGGGTCTCGGTGGCCTCGGGTGGATTCCGGGTGGTTAACGGATCAATATTTGAAGCTGAGAAAAACTGAAGTTGCTGGTGTGTGGTGTGACCGCACCTGTGAGGCTTTGGCCGCAGGTGCGGAGAATGGGGTGCAAGTGCAATTTTGGGCTGGAGCTGAGGAAGCCGCAGGTGCGGGAGATTGGTCGCACCTGCGGGAGCACAGGTGCGGAGGTAGGATCGCAGGTGCGGAAATGAGGCTGGGAAGAATGTTTTAAAACCGAGATTGTTGGCCATTTCTCTCAATTTTCTCATGGCTTAGGCAATTTTAGGAGGGTTTCAAGAGGGGAAATTCATCATGTGGTAGTTTTGGGGCGTTGTGCATCCATGGGAGTCGGCGGAAGGGCTCTGAAGCCGGTTATGGGACTTCGGAGCGAGGTAAGTCTCCTTTCTAACTTTGTGAGGGGGAATTGTCCCCCAAGGTGAACTAATTTAGTATGTGCTATTATCTTCGGGGGCTACGTACGCACGAGGTGACGGGAGTCTGTGCGTAGCTACAATTATGCCATGTCCGGGTAGTCTAGGACCCAATAGCATGCCTTATGTGTTGTACACGTGATCCTGCCTGTATTATTTGACTACTAATATAATCGACACCGTAATTTAATATCTGAAGAAGACTAGAGTTCCTTTTCTTAATTAGCTAAAAAGAGAATTGTTTTCCTCAGTGGATAATTGTATACTTGATAAGGTGATATTATTGAATATTATTAGACTTGGCAAATGAATTTTGAGAAAGGATTTAAACACTATTTTGTGGGTTTTTAAATAAAAAAGAGAAATCTGTCATTTACTTGAGTAATTGTTTTCCCGACGTATTCGGGGTGGATTGTTGATTGTGCATAACTGCATGTGACCGCTTCGCACTTTACATTCTGTGAGCGGAATGTTATTTCCCCCACTCTCATGGGAGTGGGCCGTACGCCATGGCGGATTTAAAATGCACTTATGGTCCGGGCCGTTCCACCCTCGGCAGTGCATAGACATGATTACTTTATTTAAAGGTGCACTTATGGTACGGGCCGTTCGACCCTCGGCAGTGCACAGAGATGATTATTATGATGGCTCAGGCCGGTTGTCCTTATCCTGTATGCGCATGCTAAGTTGTTAAATGTTTCTTTCATGGATTTTGAAGTGATAAGATTTTTGGGTAAAAATAAAGAAGTAATTGTTTATTTAAGATATTTGGGAGAAAATGAGAAAGTGGTAACTGTTTGTTTACTTCCAGTATTTACTTGGATTTCAGTGTCTTATATATTTTTTGTTTACTACCTTTACATGCCTACCGTATTTCATCATATGTTGTTAAATAAATTGTTGGCCCTAGTGAGTGTCTAAATCGACCTCTCATCACTACCTCTCTGAGGTTAGGCGGCGACTTACTGAGTACACGTTGTTTTTGTACTCATGCCACACTTGCTGTGCATTTTTATTGCACAGGTACTTTTGTAGTGACATGGCTGGTTTGGAGACTTAGGCGAGCTGCACCATCCGGAGGCGATCCACAACTAACAGAGTCTCCCTCGTACTATATTTATCTTTATTTTAAATTCTTTGTCCAATTTGTATTTCGGACAAGCTTTGTTATGATTGTATAAATTCTTAGAAATTGCTCATGTACTCATGACACCGGGTTCTTGGGTGTGTTTGGGATATAATTGCTAAACTGGAATATTTAAACCATTGCATTTACTTGACGGATTTTATTTAGTTATCATATAATAAAGTGAAAGGAAATGATTTTTCATAAATGATAAAACAAGAATTTATCTCGACTAATTAATGATTGGCTTGCCTGACAATGGTGTCCGACGCCATCACGACCTTCGGGATTTTGGGTCGTGATAGTATCAACCAGAATGAAGTGAGCGGACTTAGTTAGCCGATCCACAATAACCCATATATCATCAAACCTCCTCGAAGTCCGTGGGAGTCCAACTACAAAGTCCATGGTGATCTGCTTCCACTTCCACTCAGGAATAACCAAACTCTGATGCAATCCACCTGGTCTCTGGTGCTCGTACTTGATCTACTGGCTGTTGAGACACCGAGCCACAAATCCAACAATACCCTTTTTCATTCGCCTCCACCAATAATGCTGCCTCAGATCCTGATACATCTTTGCGGCATCCAGATGGATGGAATACCGCGAGCTGTGGGCCTCCTCAAGAATCAACTTCTGAAGCCCATCTACATTAGGCACACATATCCGACCCTGCATCCTCATAACACCATCATCGCCAATAACTACATCCCTGGAATCACCTCGCCGGACCCTATCCTGAAGAACGACCAAGTGTGGGTCATCATACCGGCGCTCTCTGATACGGTCATAAAGAGAAGACTTGGAGGCTACACAAGCCAATAGCCGGCGGGGCTCCGATAGATCAAATCTCACCAACTGGCCCGCTAAGGCTTGAACATCAAGTGCTAATGGTCTCTCAGTTGCTGAAAGATACAGTAGACTCCCAAACTCTCTGCTCTGTGACTCAATGCATCGACCACTACATTGGCCTTCTCCAGATAGTATAGAATAGTGATATCATAGTCCTTGAGAAGCTCCAACCATCTCCTCTGACGCAAATTCAGATGCTTTTGTTTAAACAAGTGTTGGAGGCTACGATGATCAGTAAAAACCTCACAATGAACCCCATATAAATAATGACGCTAAATCTTCAAGGCGTGAACAATGACTGCTAGCTCGAGATCATGCACCGGGTAATTCTTCTCATGAGTCTTCAACTGGCACGAGGCGTAGGCAATCAACCTACCCTCCTACATCAAAACACAAACAATTCCTATCCTCGAGGCATCACAATACACGATATAAGAACCTGAAGTTGATGGCAATACTAATACTGGAGCTGAGGTCAAAGCCGTCTTGAGCTTCTGGAAGCTCTCCTCACACTCGTCTGACCATCTGAACGAAGCACCCTTCTATGTCAGTTTGGTCAAGGCTGAAGCAATAGAAGAAAACCAATCCACAAAGCGACGGTAATACCCCACTAAACCAAGGAAGCTCCCAATCTCTATAGCTGAGGACGGTCTGGGCCAACTCTACACCGCCTCTATCTTCTTCGGATCAACCTGAATACCCTCGCTGGACATCACGTGCCCCAAGACTACTGAGCCAAGCCAAAACTCACACTTGGAGAACTTTGCATAAAGCTTCTCCTCCCTCAGTCTCTGCAATACAACTCTCAAATGCCGAGCATGCTCCTCCTGGCTACGAGAATAAACCAGGATCTCATCAATGAACACAATAACAAAAGAATCCAAGTACGGCTTAAACACGCTATTCATGAAATGCATGAACGTTGATGGGGAATTGGTAAGCCCAAAAGACATCACCAAAAAACTCATAGTGGCCATAACGGGTCCTGACCGTCTTGGAAACATCGGAATCCCGAATCTTCAGGTGATAGTACCCGGATCTCAAGTCAATATTAGAGAACACCCTAGCTCCTTGAAGCTAGTCAAACAAATCATTAATGCGAGGCAGAGGATACTTATTCTTGACTGTAACCTTGTTCAGCTGCCTATAGTCAATACACATTCTCATGAAACCATCCTTCTTCTTCACGAACAACACTGGTGCACCCCAAGGTGACACACTAGGCCGGGTGAACCCCTTTTCTAGGAGTTTCTGAAGCTGCTCTTTCAATTCCTTCAAATCTGCTGGTGCCATGCGATATGGTGGAATAGAAATGGGCTGAGTGCCCGACACCAAATCAATGCCAAAAATAATATCCCTATCGGGCGGCATGCCCGACAGATCAGCAGGAAACACGTCCGGATATTCACGGACTACAGGAACAGAATCAACAGTGGGAGTCTCAGCACTGACATCCCTCACAAAAGCCAAATAATACAGGCATCCTTTATCTACCATATGCTGAGCCTTCAGGTATGAAGTCACCCTGCTAGGCACATAATCAATAAAACCTCTCCACTCGACTCTCGGACATCCCGGCATCGCTAAGGTCATGGCCTTAGCGTGACAATCTAGAACAGCATGACACGGGGATAACCAATTCATGCCTAATATCACATCAAAGTCAACCATGCTAAGCAATAGCAGATCCACTCAGGTCTCCAAGAATAGTATCGCCCACCGGAGTCGACACATGACCGATACACTCGGTCCACAACAATAGTATCCCCCACCTGAGTCGACACATGAACATATGTGACTAGAGATTCGCGGGGCATATCCATAAAATGGGAAAAATATGATGAAACATAGGAATACGTGGAACCAGGATCAAATAAGACCGAAGCATCTCGGTGACAAACTGAAGCATTCCCTGTAATCATTGTGTTGATACCCAATTTTTCCCAAAATATTTTTAAAATTGCATATGTACCTTCAAAATCATGCATTAACAACGATTGGTATTTTTCATTATTTTCCTATATTTTGTCTAATTTATATACCATTTTATTTCCAATAAATAATTACAAAATTACATCACAAATGATTTCAAAAGAATTTCTTGATTTAGTCTACTATCCCTGGTCCTATTAAGACCTAATTATTTCATAATTAGCCAAATTGGCACCTTTTGGCTATAATTGCAATAACTTTGCAATTATAGCCCAATCATATAATTTTGTATAATTTTCCCACCAGATATTAATCATTTGTATTTTTAAATACTAAATAAACTTTTTAAACTATTTTTTGTGCATGAAATGTAGTTTTATAATTAGTATCTATTTTGCAAATTATTTTTAATTAATTTAAGTTGGCTATTTAACAAATAGACACTATCATTTTAATTCTAGCCTAATTAAACCAGCCCCCAAACCCAATTATATTATCCCAAAACCCCTTAATAATACCAGCCCAAAAATCTTGAGCCCAATCTGATATGCCCAACCGAATACCTCATTTCAATTTGACCGTTGATCACTCAGATCAACGGTCCAGATCTTCCTTACCTTAATTAAACTAAACGACCCCCCCAAACCATATTCATTTCTTTACCCTCACCCGTTGCCCCTTCCTCTTCTCTCTCAAATCCTCTCAACCAAACCCTAGCTCTCAAGCGTCGTCACTGGCATAAACTCCACCTTGTGATGTTTCTATGCATTCTCCGGCTAGTCCTGGCCTTCTACGCTTTGGTGGCTCTTTGATTTTATGAATCCTTGAAAGGGTTTCAAAGGATTTCGACCGGCTCTGGTTTGAGTTATGTTCGCTGGCCTTTCTCAGGCCACTTTTCGTTTGTAAGTAAGAATCTCGCCTTGTTTCATTATAACTCTATGGTTTCTAAACCTATATTCTCATCTCTGGCATGTTTTCTTAAAAAAACCTAGTATATTATTTTTGATCCTTTCCAGATTTGTATAGATCTGAGATGAATCAAGCATTATTACATGATTTACTTGGAAAAACTTCTGGTTTTAAGTGATTATTCTGATTTTCCCTAAAACTAAGGTTCAATACGAGCTGTTTTTCAAATGTCTTTCTGACTTATAAGTGCTTAAATCGATTCTCCCTCATCTTTATGACTGATTTGTGCACTTAAACCTATTTGATTTTGTGTGATTCTCTGGCTTTTTCTAGCTTTGCTTCGATTCTGGGTACTTTATGTGTTACTTTGCTCTATTTCTTGGGCTTAGATACTTTTCTTTTGTCGAATCCATCACTATGTGCCCTAATTAATCTCTATTAGGGTTCGCATCTGTTTTCCAGGTAATTTTTATATTTTGTGAAGTTTTACTTAGCCTATTTTCTATTTTAGGGGAGTTGATATTCTCTTCCAGAAATCAGCATGTCTACTTTACTGCTTTATCAGCATGCTTCTGAATATGTCCAACCCCTTAGGATCAGCCTGCTTATGAACCCGCTTTGTAGTATACCTCAATGTGACTCTGCCTTACTTATGTTTTTCCTTATTTCTATCATGAACCTTTTTGTGCAAAGCAGTTAGCTATCCTAAGTTGTCTAATTCCGTGTTGGTTATGAGATTCATGATTTGCTGATTCCCTAAACCTCTATAAGAATTTTCATGCTCCTGTAACTATGTGTGCACTACATGTGCTCTATGTGTCACCAATCCCCATCACCAATTTGTGTAGGTTTGTTCTTCCTGTTTTGCTTCTGTGTTTTTGTTAAGTATTGCTGAGTTTGGTTTTGGCTCTATGTTTGATCTGCTGTTGTTTAATGATATAACTCTCTCTTTTCAAAAGTTGTTTTACTGAATGACTCCCTCTTTTACTTCACAAAACTGTTTCAAGCAAGTTTCTTTTAACACTGTTTTCTTACTAAAAAATTTTCAAAACTATATCAAGCACTCTCATTCTACTCTTAGGTCCTTAAGTTCTGCCCCTCTAATGTGTGACTGCTTAGGGATACCTATGAGATCCCTCTGAACTCTGATGCATTAGAGCTGGCTCTTCCACACTGCACTTACTCAATTATGGTTGTGAAATCTGGGTGTGAGCACAACCCGTGATCCCTTAAGGTCCTTAGGGAACTCTGACACACCCGAATATGATAAAGGCTATGAAACATTTGGGCATTTGAGATTCTGAGAATCTGGGCCTATTTTCAGGCTCCCTATAATGTAACTTCTTATTTTTTCTTTATCTACTTATGTAATTCATTCACATTAGTTTGTAATAATTGTTGTAAACGAATATTGGGGTTGGAAGGGGAGGATAGCCATGTCTGTTGTCGATATCAATAGGGTAGAAACCATGACTTAGGCTTATATTTCTATGTGCGCATTAGAATCCATGTTTAGGACTAATACATTCTAAGCATGTCATGCATTAGATATCTTGTTCTTAGGTTTACTGTTTCAGCATCTCATGACATCATTTTCATCATTTAGAAATCCTGCTTCTAGGCAGAACAACAACATTAACAGGAAAATTGTTGCTACTGCATATTCTGAAATCATGCTGTAACTTTCTGTGCATCTAGAAATCATGCTTTTTATAGGAATTTTGCATATAAATCATTCTGCATTTTATAATGTTCATACTAGATACCCTGATTTAGGATCTCACTACGTCATACCTAGCTAAACTATTAATGCATGAAAAAAGGAACATAAGACAGTCTCACATATGATTATCCTGTGTTAGTAAAACCAGTAATAACCCCTGTGTCTTTGCAACACTTAGAATAGCATGCTTTAGGTAAAAACAACTTTTAAACTGCTTTAATAATTCTGGTAACTATTGTGCATTTCCCCACGCCTAGGCAAACCTTAGGTAACCAACCTTTAAAAAACTGGAAAACTGTTGCTTTTGTGTTTACTGCTTAATGGTTAACATGCTTAAAATCAGTAGGCAAACTGATTAGCGCCCCTGCTTCTGGGTTTATAAAATAAAACTGCATATCTTCTGCATTTTGATATTCACTTAGACATCATGTTTAGGATCCTGCTTAATAATACTACCCTTGATTGTGTTTGAGACGTGTTGTTTACATGCAATATTTGTGGAGGTAAACCTGAGCCTCTTAATTGCTTCTTTCCTGTTTTATCTGCTAAAGTCCTATTTGTTCTTGCATGTCGCCTTAGTATTTTCTCCTTTTAAACTTAGGGGTCTGTCTATAACCACCTATAGGTAGAGCTCCTAAATTTCTCCAGGGCCTTAAGAAGGGACGGATAACAATACGCATAGAGATCGTTAAACAACACTCTCTTTAATAACCTTTAAAGGGTGGGAAAGGGTAGATATGGATATGATGACCGGTGCGCTAATACCACGTGTAGCCCCTCTTCCGATGAGTGAGTACCGGGTATCGTACTGATGTGATCCTATAAGATAAATAACCCATGACTTCCCTACCCCCTACACATGTATGCTTAGACTAAAAATCATTCAAAATCTTGCATATCTATTTTAGACCTTAAATATTTTAAAACTTTAGCACATATGTGTGCTTAGACTGCGAATCTTTTCAAAATCTTTTACTTGTTTAAACTTTAATTGCTTATTTTCTACTTGTCTAAGTTCACAAAGTTTGTTTGGCTGTGAACCACAGTTGTGGACTTTCAGGGGTGCCTAACACCTTCCTCTTGAAGTAATTTCAATCCCTTCCCTATCTCTGGTTATCCAATCTGTGTTGTAAATGACCCTTAGTAGGTTCCCTAACGCACGTTAATTCGTTAGGTGGCGACTCTTCAATTCCTTACCCCTTTCCCAAAAGGAATACAGTTGTCCCAATAATTTCAAATACCCCGACCGATCCGAAAGGAGAGGGAGAAGAGAGGGAGGCCCGACAGCATGGCGACTCTGCTGGGGATTTACCTAGGCTTTTACCATTTCACACTGCTTTGTGAACTTGTCTTTACTTTGTTATACTTGTGACCTTTCCCTTTTCCCCTTTATGTGCAATTTATTGTTTATCTCTTTCAAGTACTTGTTCTTTTCAAAATCAAAACTGACATGTTTCTTTTCCTTTATAACTACTTTTCTATCATAACTGTTGTATTTAACGCTTTCATAACGTGCAAATACATGACAACATGCTTTTATTGCTCATTTATTTTTGCATAATCATGCTCAACATCATATTCCACTCGTGCCCATACAAATCCTATAGAAACACTTGATGAGTGGTTGCGTTCTTCCATTTATATTACCCCTAAATTCGGAAAGGCGTATTTGCGGTAAAACTAGTCGATCAGCGGTGCAGTCGACGGTTCAATGACTTTCCCCGTCAAGTTGTCCGCTTGAGGGTACCAGTCTAAAACCCCATAGAAACCTTACTCTGTTATATTTTACATGCATCATGGTCAAACCTAGTCGGGTTAATTTGTCGTCCGCACAATAACCCTTTAAGACAGCCTTATCCAAAAGTCCATCGGGATTTTCATAATCCCAACGGACGCAATCACGTTTTGTGCATTAATTTGGAGAACTAAATGCATGTATGCTAATCATAAGTTTATAAATAGTCGAGTCTGGGGGGGGGGTAAGGGGCTAACCTTATCTATTTTGCAGAAAATGAGGCACGAAGTCCTCAGTTTCGGCATGGTAGCATGGTACAAAGAATACCTGTTGTTGGGCATGCACGACCTGGGAATTTGATCGACAGAGCCAAGAAGATCGAGCCTGGGGAAGGTTCTTCTGGGACCAAGTAGTCTAGGTTTCCTTTTTCATTGCTTTTTTTAAATGTAATAAGGCCAAGTGCCATTAGTGACCTTATTTCCTGCTTATTATTTTAGTGTCCCTTTGGATTTGTCTATTTTACATTAACGAAATGAGGCATTTTGGCATCTAAGTTCTCCAAATTAACTTGTCGCTAGGCCCACCTCGGGCACAACGAGTCTCCCAAGTTAGGACACGATTTTATTCCTGCACTATGTGTTTAAATACTGCAATATTTTCTCATGATCCTCACTGACTTGGCTACCTTTTATTTTTGTTTTTGTTTCTTTCTTTTGATTATTTCCCCTCCCCAAGGGTTGGTTCGTGCATTCTGCCATCATCATCATATTACACAAGATCCAGGGGACCTCCACCTCCTCATCCTCCTAGTCCACCTAAAGGAAAAGGCAAAGGAAAAATGGAAGATTTGGGAAACATCAAACAAGAAAACACAACGCCAGTGGAACGAACAAAAGCCATTGAAAATCAAGGAACTCAAGTTCAGAATGAGGCTATGAAACAACTCGAGCAAAGGTTGTTGAAACTCCAAGGGGAGCTTGAGCATGTCCGATAATTGGAAAATTTATCCTTCTCACTCAGTGTCCCATATGTCACTCAAAATCCCATACCACCTCAGAACACCCCAAACAAACAAAATCCTCCCACAACTCATCATCATACAACTCTACTGAAAAATCAAATTATCCAACCACAACACCAGCACAACACTTGCCACAGTCTGAGAAACACCCCACTGATCATCCCTGAACCACAGAACTCCACAAGTGACCACCTCTATGCTCAAACACCGGGTCATCAGAACAATCCCATATACGTGAAGACTCTACCCACTCCACCCAACACATTTCTTACACACACGAATCCAGTGAGAAGGATATGCTCATTAAGAATTTGGCCGAGGAACTCAAGAGGATGAATAGTGCAGTTCAGGGCGTTGAAGGAAGCAAGGGAGTCGAAGGGTTGAACTACGAAGATCTCTGCATACAGCCCGATGTTGAACTACCGGAGGGTTACAAACCTCCTAAGTTCGAAATGTTCGATGGTACAAGTGATCCCAGGGTCCATCTGAGGACCTATTTTGATAAATTGGTTGGAGTAGGAAGAGACGAGAATATTCGCCTGAAATTGTTCATGAGGAGCCTCACAGGAGATGCTTTATCTTGGTACATCAGCCAAAACCCTAAGAAGTGGTCCGACTGGGTATGTATGGCATTAGACTTCATGGACCGGTTCAGGTTCAATACGGAGAATGCACCAGACGTGTTATACATCCAGAACCTTAAAAAGAAGCCCACCAAAACTTTTCGCGAGTATGCCGATCGCTGGAGATCTAAAGAATCCAAGGTCAGGCCTGCCCTAGATAAAGAACAAATGAAGAAATTTTTCGTCCGGGCACAGGACCCACATTATTATGAGAGGCTAATAGTGATTGAGAACCACAAATTCTCTGACATCATCAAGTTGGGTTAGAGAATTGAAGAAGGTATCAAGAGTGGAATAGTCACTAACTTTGAGGCACTACAGGCCACCAAAAAGCCTTGCATTCTGGCGGTATATCCAAGAAGAAATATGCCGGAACGGTAATGGTTGCACAAGGACCCAAATCCCTGTTGGTATACCGAACTTCCCTACTCACCTATCAAGCACCCTCACCCACCTATCAGTCAGCACCTCCACCAACATATCAGCCATCTCCACCGCATACATATCAGCCAACTTCACCCAGATATTCCTAAGCAGCTCCTGTTTATCATACCTACAACTCTCAACCATCTCACTTTCAATCACCCCCTGCTCGCCAAAATTTCCTGAGACCTCGACCCAACTCTGATCGCAGACCTCCTAAACAATACACTGCCATTGCTGAACCTATCGACCAGCTGTATGAAAGACTAAAAGCTACTGGTTATGTCACTCATATCCCTGCTATAACCCCTAAAAATCCATCCCAATGGGTCAATCCAAACAAGACATGTGCATACCATTCCGGCATGAATGGGCATACAATTGATGAATGTTGCTCATTGAAAGATAAGATCCAGTCTATGATTGATAACAAGGTCATCCAAGCAAAGGAAGTTGCTCCAAATGTTCGCAACAATTCGCTTCCGGACCATAAGGGTGTCGACATGATAGAGATAGAAGAAGAATGGGACCCAGAGGGGTCGATCGGGTTAATTATAGAAGGTGATGACCCAAACAAGCCAGCAGTCACTCTTAATCCCATCATAGTCCAGATTCAGCCATCCGGAGACGTTGAGGTAACTGCATCACTCCCATTCAAGTTTGAAACGGCACCACCTGCAAACACACATTTGTCGTTCGAGGTTGAAGTTATGCCTCCTGCTAAGGCACCCATTCCATTTGAAGTGAAAGTAGCTGCACCAATCACAGTGACAGTATCAACCACGCCACCTTTTAACGACAAGGCTGTACCCTGGGATTACACGGCTAAAGCAAGAAAGAAAGGTAAAGTCAAGATAGAAGAAGCTGGTGCGCCACAGGGGATGACAAGGATCGACAGGGTCTATACACCTGAACACTTGGCAGGGTCTAGAAAGAATGCTTCCAACATGCCCAGATGATCTTTGGAGGAAGGTGCAGACCAGGGAATACTCAGTTATCGATCAGCTGAACAAAACTCTAGCCCAAATATCCATTATGTCATTGCTGCAGAATTCAGAGACACACATGAATGCTTTGATGAAAGTGCTGAACGAAGCATATGTGCCATATAACATAACTAGTGGAGAAATGGCCAATATGGTAGGTCAAGTACTGGAGAGTCACAAGATCACTTTCCACGAGGACGAGTTGCAGCCTGAAGGGCTAATTCATAACAAAACACTGCACATCACTGTGCAATGTGACGACTACTTCACCACCAGGATTCTGATCGACGGGGGATCCAGCCTCAACATCTGTCCGTTGACAACACTCAAGAAATTTGGCAAGGGGTTGTACGATATCAAAGAAGGATCTATGAATGTAAAGGCTTTCGACGGTTCTCAAAGGTCTACCATTGGTGAAATCAGTCTTTTCCTGTAGATGGGACCTACATGGTTCGAGGTTGAATTTCAGGTGATAGACATATCGGCATCCTACAACTTGTTGTTGGGACATCTGTGGATACATGCCGCTGGGGCTGTGGCATCAACATTTCATCAATCAATAAAATTTGAATGGAACCACCAGGAGGTGATGATCCACGGAGACAGAAGCAATCCTATCTATAGTCGACATACCATCCCGGTGATTGAAGGTAGAAGACGACTGGGTGGAGAAACCTACCACCACATTGAACGGATCAATGCAGTAGACAAAGACAAATGGTGGGACAGTAAGATCGACAGCATACTGAACTGGAGTGTATACGAGCCTGACAGAGGACTCGGTAAGAATCTTCAGGGGATTTCCAAACCAATACAACTGAAGCACCATGGAACCACTTTTGGGCTGCGATACAAATACATATGGCAAGAGTACGAGAATTGGTCCCCACCATGGCGCGGCCGATACTATTGGAAAAGTCGATACCGCATCTAGAGAATACCTTCTGGCAGGCCAACGTAATATGGGGGTCAAAGGAAGAAAAAGCATAGGAGGCCTTGAAAAATCTATTCCTGGAAGATGGTGACATGGACTGCTGTGTTATTGTTGAGGAGGAGGAGGAGGAGGAGGAAGGCCCTACTGTCCAAGTTGTGAGTAAGGGATCATTCCTCAAGAATTGGACTGTCAGACCAACCAGTGCCCGACGAGTCCCGGGGTAGCAAGGCTGAACAAGCATTATTTATTTCATATTTTGCTAATGATCTCCTATTCGCCTTTTCTATTTTCACATTTTCCAATAAAATCTCCAATGTTCCAAAACATTCAAAAATCACTTTTACATTTCAACGAATCTGTATTTATTTATTATCGTTTCTCTCATTATTTTTTCTATACAACATTACTATTTCCGGTCTTAATGAACCAATGACTGTGACATGCAATGAGACAACGCAACAAAAGGACAGTGAGTCAGAAGAAGATGATATTATACCCGATGAAATTATCAGAGAAGTTGAGGATATTGAAAACAAGCCTAAGTCCAATCTGGACGAAACCGAGATAATCAACCTGGGAGATTCAGAAACTGTCAAGTCACAGTCAACTTATGTCCAGAGCCTTCAACAAGAGAGTCGAGCCAAGACAGTTCATACCGGGGCAGCTGGTGTTAAAAAGATCTTTCCACATCAAGATGAAGCCAAAGGGAAATTTTCTCCCAACTGGCAAGGTCCGTATATGGTTCACCGAGTATTGACAGGAGGAGCCCTCATGCTTGCAGAAATGGACAAAGAAGTCTGGCCAAAGCCAATCAATTCAGATGCAGTCAAACGATATTATGTGTAACTTTATATGCCTTTCTTCAATGATGTATATTGAACTACGCCTGACCTGATTCCCGTTTAAGAGGGAATACATAGGCAACCCTATGGGTTCGGTCATAATTCGATAAAAATCTCATTCTCCCCCCCCCCCACAATTGGAAACTGGGCAGAATTTTGAGAAGGACCCTCAATATTCCGAAGCAAGTTCAGCTGATCCCAGCATGTACAACGGTCAGAATCATCAACCATCTAACTGGGGCAGAATTTTGAGGAGGACCCTCAAAATTCCGTAGCATGAGTGGTTGCAATGGCTTGAACCATGTCACAGTCATCGGTTCATCTAAATTTCTCAAAATATATTTTTACTATGTCATTATAAAATCATGCACGTTTTCAAAATATAAATTTGTTTAGCAAACGCTACCCCGATGACATAAACAGGATCATCAGACCAAGCAGAACGAAGCAAGCAAAGCCAGCGGGGATACGAACCAACTTTCCCATCTAAAGAACTCACGATTTTTCTTTGGATGCAGAAATAAAGAACAAACAAGTTTCGAAGTCACAAACTTCAACACAGTCGCAAATGCAAGGTTTACTATCAGCAAAAAAGAATGAACATGATCCATAGTCACAGTTCTCACAACAATCGCAATACCACAACCTATTACCAGCTAAGAAATCCCACTACCATTCGCTATTTGTTCGTTTGCATAGGGCCAAGCCCTGCCTTAATCTTGCACGGGACTAAGCTTTGTCCCACATTTTTCATGAGGTTAAGCTCTACCTCCATTTGCATAAGGCTAATCATCTGCCTTCCGTCTGCATAAGGCTAATCCCCTACCTTCCCTTGCATAAGGCTAATCTTCTTCCTTCCATTTTGCATAAGGCTAACCACTGCCTTCCCTTGCATAACGCTAATCTTTGCCTTACATTTTGCATAAGGCTAACCGCTGCCTTCCTACCTGCATGAGGATGAGCTCCTCCTCCAATTTATTTTTTTACCAAGACTAAGCGCTGTCTCTCAAGCATTATCTACTTCGCTTCCCTTTCGGGTTTAGCTGTGCCCTTCAATTCACAAGACTAAACTCTGTCTTGTAAGCATTATATTATTGCATATCATGGGCTGAAATATCGCCAACCTGTCCAAAGGCATCATAGTCTAACGGCATCATCCTCATAGCCGGAAGACACCATGTCATGGCCTAAGGATCTCTCTCAATTGGCATATCATTATTCAAAGGCATCATAGTTCGGAGGCACCATCTGCATGGCCCGAGAACATCATTTCATGGCCTACAAATCTCTTATCAAGACATTCATGGCCCAGGACATCATGGTCTAAGGACGTCATCCCTAACCGTCCAAAGACAACTTTCATAGTCCATCGGGAACCTGCATCATGTTTAAATTTTTGCATAGTATACGCTTGTATTGATTTTATTTGCAGGTAACTCGGCAAGCAAAGGCTATCCCATCAGGAGAAATCCCGCTCCAGTTCTCCCAACCATTTCAAACTCGATATCCCGCAAGCCGTTCATTCACTCATCCCTAGATGTTGTGTCCACTCTTGTGATAACTTCATCGATATACTTCGCCGATGAATCCGGAACTACATACGACCTGATTCCTGTAAAACCAGGGATATGTAGGTAGCTCAGAAGCCAGAGCGCGACCTAAACCTCTCTAACTGTTCCGCTCGGTCAAAATTGGCCATCTATCTTTACCCGACAAATCTTTTATCCTTTTCGGGTAAAGAGGGACAATTGTTGATACCCAATTTTTCCCAAAATATTTTTAAAATTGCATATGTACCTTTAAAATCATGCATTAACAACGATTGATATTTTTCCATTATTTCCCTATATTTTGTCTAATTTATCTAGCATTTTATTTCCAATAAATAATTACAAAATTACATCACAAATGATTTCAAAAGCATTTCTTGATTTAATGTACTATCCCTGGTCCTATTAAGACCTAATTATTTCATAATTAGCCAAACTGGCACCTTTCGGCTATAATTGCAATAACTTTGCTATTATAGCCCAATCATATAATTTTGTACCATTTTCCCGCCAGACATTAATCATTTGTATTTTTAAATACTAAATAACCTTTTAAAACTATTGTCCGTGCATGAAATTTATTTTTATAATTAGTAGCTACTTTGCAAATTATTTTTAATTAATTTAAGTTGGGTATTTAACAAATAAACACTCTCATTTTAATTCTAGCCTAAATAAACCAGCCCCCAAACCCAATTATATTAGCCCAAAACCCCTTAATAATACCAGTCCAAAAACCTTGAGCCCAATCTAATATGCCCAACCCACTACCCCATTTCAATCCTGACTGTTGATCACTCAGATCAACGGTCCAGATCTCCCTTACCTTAATTAAACTAAACGACCCCCCCCCCAAACACTATTCATTTATTTACCTCACCCGCCGTCACCCCTTCCCTTCTCTCTCAAATCCTCTCAACCAAACCCCAGCTCTCAAGCACCGTCACCGGCATAAACTCCACCTTGTGATGTTTCTATGCATTCTCCGGCCAGTCCTGGCCTTCTAAGCTCTGTGGCTCTTCGATTTTATGAATCCTTGAAAGGGTTTCAAAGGATTCCAACTGGCTCTGGTTTGAGTCTATGTTCGCGAGCCTGTCTCAGGCCACTTTTCGTTTGTAAGTAAGAATCTCGCCATGTTTCATTACAACTCTATGGTTTCTAAACCTATATTCTCATCTTTGGCATGTTTTCTAAAAAAACCTAGTATATTATTTTCGATCCTCTCCAGATCTGTATAGGTCTGAGATGAATCAAGCATTATTACATGATTTCTTTGGAAAAACTTTTGGTTTTAAGTGATTATTCTGATTTTCCCTAAAACTAGGGTTCATTACGAGCTGTTTTTCAAATGTCTTTCTCACTTCTAAGTGCTTAAATCGATTCTCCCTCATCTTTATGACTGATTTGTGCACTTAAACCTAGTTGATTTTGTGCGATACTCTGGCTTTTTCTAACTTTGCTTCGATTCTAGGTACTTTCTGTGTTACTTTGCTCTATTTCTTGGATTTAGATACTTTTCTTTTGTCGAATCCATCACTCTGTGATTTTTGCCCTAATTAATCTCTATTAGGGTTCGCATCTGTTTTCCAACTAATTTCTATATTTTGTGAAGTTTTACTTAGCCTGTTTTCTATTTAGGGGAGTTGATATTCTCTTCCAGAAATCAGTATTACTTTGAAGCTTTGGCTGATTTATTTGGCTCTGTTAGAGATTTGTATGCCTAAGTCTTGCTTGGTTTCCTTGTTTACTGTCTTAATTAGTCATCCCTGCCTTATTTGATTGCCCGTATATTTGTGGATCCTTACTGATCCCTTTACATGATTCTTTCCTTAATTAGACCTCTGATTATTCTGTTCTGAACTCCCTTATTTGGTTTGAACTTCTTGCCTTAATTAACCCCGTATTATCGTTTGTCTAATTGCCCTTAATTGAAGGAGTCTATTCTGAACTCCTTCACGTTATTAAATCCTATGATTGCCTGATTGATTGATTTCTGTTTCTCTTACCTTATTTATGTTTTACTCCTAAACTACTATATATGCACTTCTATTTTTACATCTCACACACAATTCACTCAACACACACTAGCACATTGGTTCAAAAAGCTCTCTCTCTCTCTCTCACACTCAAAACTTTCTGCTCTTTCTGTGTTAATTACTATTATTCTGAGTTAGCCGGCTGCAAGCCAAGGCTTACTATTGTGCTCTCATGTCCCTTCACTTTTGTGTTTACTGTCTTCTTAACTAGTATGTTCTTATTTCAATTCAAGTCCCAAACCAATATGCTTCTTTTACTACTTCAGTTTATCATGTTTCTAATATGTATCTATCTGTGGTTCTGTTGCTCAACCTGCAACTAATATGTCTACTTTACTTCTTTATCGGCATGCTTCTAAATATGTCCAACCCCTTAAGATAAGCCTGCTTATGAACCCCCTTTGTAGTATACCTCAATGTGACTCTGCCTTACTTATGTTTTCCCTGATTTCTATCATGAACCTTTTTGTGCAAAGCAATTAGCTATCCTATGTTGTTTGATCATGTGTTGGTTCTGAGATTCATGATATGCTGATTCCCTAAACCCCTATAAGAATTTTCATGCTCATATAACTATGTGTGCACTACATGTGCTCTATGTGTCCCCAAACCCCATCACCCCTGTGTGTAGGTTTGTTCTTCCTGTTTTGGTTCTGTGTCCTTTAAGTATTGCTGAGTTTGTTTTTGGCTCTATATTTGGTCTGCTGTTGTTTAATTATATAACTCTTTTTTTTAAAAAGTTGTTTTACTGAATGACTCCCTCTTTTATTTCACAAAACTGTTTCAAGCAAGTCTCTTTTAACACTATTTTCTTACTAAAACATTTTCAGAACTATATCAAGCACTCTCACTCTACTCTTAGGTCCTTAAGTTCTGCCCCTCTAATGTGTGACTACTTAGGGATCCCTATGAGATCCATCTGAACTCTGATGCATTAGAGCTTGTTCTTCCACACTGTACTTACTCAATTATGGTTATGAAATCTGGGTCTGAGCACTGCCCGGGATCCCTTGAGGTCCTTTGGGAACTCTGACACACCCGGATATGAGAAAGGCTATGAAACATTTGGGCATTTGAGGTTCTGAGAATCAGGGCCTGTTTTTAGGTTCCCTATAGTGTAACTTCTTATTTTTTCTTTATCTACTTATGTAATTCATTCACATTGGTTTGTAATAATTGTTGTAAACGAATATTGGGGATTGATAGTGAAAAATGGAGGGTAGCCATGTGTGTTGTCGATATCAATGGGGTAGAAACCATGACTTAGGCTTACATTTCTATGTGCACATTAGAATCCATGTTTAGGACTAATACATTCTAAGCATGTCATGCATTAGATATCATGTTCTTAGGTTTACTGTTTCAGCATCTCATTTGACATCATTTTCATCACTTAGAAATCCTGCTTCTAGGCTGAATAACAACATTAACATGAAAACTGTTGCTACTGCATATTCTGAAATCATGTTGTAACTTTCTATACATATAGAAATCATGGTTTTTTTTTTTTAGGAATTTTGCATATAAATCATTCTGCATTTTATAATGTTCATAGTAGATACCCTTTTTTAGGATCTCATTAAGTCATACCTAGCTAAACTATTGATGCATGAAAAAAGGAACATAAGACAGTCTCACATATGATTATCATGTGTTAGTAAAACCGGTAATAACCCATGTGTCTTTGCAACACTTAGAACAACATTGTCACGACCCAAATTCTCTCCGTTGGGTAACATGATGGCACCTAGTTCTAGGGACTAGATAAACCTAAAAGTTACTGAATAACAATAATAATAAAAGTAAAACTAACAGTATTGATATAGCATCTCAACAGAATGTAAAAACTTTCCCAAAATCAGTAGTACAAGTCATAAGCTCTATGAATCTTCTACACTTCTAAGTACAACTGTTTGGAAATAAATACAACATTGTATGAATAATAAATACGAAGAAGGTGACTCTGACGCCTGCGAATGCAACAACAGGTTACCTTGAGTCTCCTCGACAATCATCCACACAGCTACTACAATATATATCATTTCAAAACCATTGATTTTCTCAATAATAATTTTCAATAAAAATCCCTTGATTAAAAATCTCCTCAAGATTTATCCACTAGAACTCAGTCCGTAACTCAGAAATTGCCATGCAGTACAGGAGGAATATCAAATCCTGCCAATAAATGCAGTAAGAGATCGGTAGAAATATCCAAATTTAGAACGATGGAATAAAATGCAAAGACAAGTGCACGACATCACCCTTCGTGCTTTTACTCTCATCCTCAAAAAAACAAGTGCACGTCATCACCCTTCGTGCTTTACTCTCATCCTCGCCAAAACAAGTGCAGTAAATAGCAAACAGGAACAACAAAAAATAATAATGCATAAACACTCGGCACAGAATGTCCCCTCGTGCAATAAATAAATAAACACTCGGCACGGAATGTCCCCTCGTGCATAACCTCACATACACTCGACACGTAATGTCCCCTCGTGCAATAAATAAATAAACACTCGGCACGGAATGTCCCCTCGTTCATAACCTCACATACACTCAACACGGAATGTCCCCTCGTGCAATAAATAAATAAACACTCGCCACGGAATGTCCCCTCGTGCCATAAATAAATAAACACTCGGCACGGAATGTTCCCTTGTGCATAACCTCACAAACACTCGGCACGGAATGTCCCCTCGTGCTAAAATAACATAAACAACAATTTAACAAGGGAAATCAACAATAAGAACCATAAATCACAACGTCCCGACAAGAGAGTCAACAATACAAACAATATCATTAACAGCATAAACAGTAATAGAAACCATAACATCCCGGCAAAGGAGTCAACAAGGCAAACAACATCAACAACAATGGAATAATAAGAGAAACCATACAATCCCGACAAGGTAAAACAACTATAACCAATTTCACCTAAACAGTTAACTTCACGGAATAAACTCAACTTCAATAAAGGCCCAGTAATAGGCACTATCAAGGAAATACCAATAACATAAATGTCTAACAATTAGACCTAAGTAGAACTTCAAGGAATAGTCATATAAATCACAACGTAAGACTCACGGGCATGCTTGACTCCAACTAATAGATGTTCCAACTACGGCTAGTCAACTAAAAGGCTAGATGACACTATTTATAGTCAATTAGGCAAGCTAGGAGGAAAATATAGCATGATGATGAGAGAAGTAGAATATTCAGTTAAATCAAGTAAGGTCAAATAGCCAACGAAGGAATCCAAAAAAAAAACAAAATAATTCTAATTTAAATAGGAAGAGATGAAATTAACAACCAAGGATTCAAATGTAACAATTACAAATCATACACAGGTAATATAAGAACCTACGAGTCCTAAAAGGCCAACCTAATTGCAAATAAGTCCGAGTACGCACTCGTCACCTCGTTTACACGGACCACGATCAACAAAGAAGGCTCAATCCTAAGGGGTAGTTCCCCCACACAAGGATAGGCAAGATACTTACTTCAAAGAAGACAACTCGGTACTCAAAAATAGACTTCTCGGGCGGAGAGACCTCTGGACGGCTCACAATCAACTAAAACAACTTCAAAATACACATACAACGTATAAGGAACTATTCCGAATAATAAAGTCTCAATCTTTACAAAATTATAAAAATCGACACAAAAGTCGACCCCTGTGCCCGCACCTCGGAACCCGACAAATTTTAAAAATTCCGATTACCCATTTCCCCACGAGCCCGAATATATAATTTGTTTTGAAGTCCCACCCCAAAATGAGGTCAAATTCCCAAATAATCAAAAAGCCCTAACTATACCCCAAACCCCAATTTCTACCTTTGATTTCATAATTTTAGGCCTAGAATCTAATAGAATGTTGATGAAAATGGAAGAAAACGAGTTAAATATTACTTAACTAACAGATTATGGTGAAGAAGTCTCCCAAGAATCTCCCTAGAGGACTGGAGAAGAAGAAGTTTAAGAAAAATGGTTTAATCTCGTGTGAGTATTCTGTTTTGAACCTTTTAAAATCACTGGACGAATTTAGTCTATGCGATCGCGAAGAAGGGATTGTGATCGCATAGAGGACTGTTTTTTAAGCTCCGCAATCGCGAAAAAGCATGTGCAATCGAACTGAGTCCCTAACCTCACCTTACGCGATCGCAGACTAAGTCACGCGATCGCACTGAACATTTTTACCCCAGCCCCCAGCCTGCCTAGTGCACTATGTGATCGCGGAACATGCTATGCGATAGTGTAACAGAATCCCCTCCTCCACACTGTATTATGCGATCGCGGAGGGTTCTATGCGATCGCATAGTACTAGACATCAGACACCAGAAACAAGCCAAAACACCAGATTTTTCTAAGGTTTTGCACTCTGACACCTACCTGAAACTCACCCAAGCCCTCGGGGCTCTAAACCAAATATGCACACAACCTCAAATACATCTTACGCACTTATTCATGTAATCAAATCACCAAATTAACATCAAAAACATTGAATTAAACCTCAAAATCATTGAAATATTTCAAAACTTCATAAACTTTCAAATTTTCCATTTTTGATCTGAAACACGTTAAACCAAGTCCGTTTCTTATCAAATTTCACAGATAACACATACTAACCATATTAAACATGCTCTGGGCTCCGGAACCATAATACGGGCCCGATAACACATGTTTCACATCAAATTTCATTTTCAAAAGCCTTTATATTTTTCAAAAAATAAGTTTCTTTACAAATTCATTTCTCGGACTTGGGACCTCGGAATTCGATTCCGGGCATATGCCCAAGTCCCATATTTTCCTACGGACCCTCCGGGACCGTCAAATCACGGGTCCGGGTCCGTTTACCAAAAACGTTGACCGAAGTCAACTTTATTCAAATTTCTAATACCAAATTATCATTTTTATCAGTTTTTCACATAAAGGCTTCCTGGCTACACGCACGGGTTGCGCACATAGGTGAGATAGAATGAGGTTTTCACGACCTCGGAACATAGAATTAGCTAGAAATACACGAGATGACCTTTTGGGTCATCACATCCTCCCCCTCTTAAACAAACGTTTGTCCTCGAACGTGCCAAAATTCACCTTGAACTCATCCAATCGCTGATGGTATACTTACAACACATAGCCGCGGGTGATCCCACGTCACTCCAACCCATATAATCCCGATGTAACAATCACAACTGTAATATAGCCTTCACATCACCACCGATAAGCCTCATACCTCTACTTCTCACCCTCTACTCATTTACAAAAGACCCGATTCTAAATCCATGTCCGCCATTAGCCTCAATCTGCTGCATCAACTCATGACTACACCCACAAGGCACGACCACACAACATAATACATCACACATAGGCTCATATAACACTTTGGATCACAATAGCTGCCTGAAATCAACTCGACATTGGCGATTAGACACACATATGAAAGAACTCTGTTTCCAAATCCCAAAACACTGATAATGATGCAATGAACATGAAGGCTTCCTTATTAAACACACGAGTCACCATCCACAACTGACACCACCGTGCACACATCCCGCAAACTAAACTAAAGAAAACACATAACAAAATGACTGAATATGAAAATAGAAACATATAAATGAACTATCAAACAAGCCCATAGGCACAACTCTCTATCAATGCTGACTTGCCAAAAGCAATATAACAAGGAAGAAGCAAAGAATATGAACAAACCACAAGAATTCCACCCTGATAAAAATTTCCACCGCGATGCTTAGCTCGGTCCAAACATATCGAATCACAAATATCACGAGGACCTCGCCTCAACTCTGAATCACATACCGAAAATATATCATACCAATTGAAATTCCTCCACTAATTCATTTCAGCTGATAAAATCATAACGCTAGCTGATCTCACATCTCGATGGAGTATTAAGTCACAACTCGTAAACAAAATACTCAGGAAAATCACATACAAATTACCATGAGGAACAACAAGGACTCACTTCCAGTTTCACCACTATCAAAAATGAAATAAACAACGATAGACACGGGCTACTACCCATAGAATCTCCCAATAGGAGCAAACACAAAATGGAGTGCAAAACATGGAACTCACTCACAAATGAAACAACAAATAAGGGAACTCATCCCGACCAACAGAACAATAATGAAATACAATTGGTGCCCCTCTGTAACACATCAAAACACAACGACCTCTATTTTACTATATGAAACACAACAATGGGCCGGGTCTCCCCCTCTTAAGTGCCCTCTACTCACCTGAATACCCTGCTACCACACACCTACCTGAATCCTGGAACAATCTCTCACCTTGTGGCTAACATCTCCACACTGAAAACAATCTCTCTACCGATATGGTTGTGGAAACACACAATATGAATCCTCTGAGACCCATGAGTACCTGAAATCCCATGTGAAGCTGGTAATGCAAACTGAACTGGTTGACCCACAAAACTTCTACCGTGTCGTTCCTTGCCTCCATAATACGGGCTAGTAGATTCCTTCGATCTACGAGGCCTCATTGCCTCCCTGAACTCTCTCCTTGATCTCGTATGTCCTCTCTCTTCCGGTCCCACATGCGCTCTAACCGGCGAGTGATCCCTACTACCTGCTGAAACGAGGCATCCTACTCTAACTCTCGAGTCCCGCTGAACCGAATATCATGTCTGAATCCCTCAAAACACTACGGACTCATATCCTAACTGAAGCTACCAAACGAGGTGCATGTCTAGCCAATTCTATGAATCTAACGTCATGCTCCAGTAGTGACACAGCGCCCTGACGCAACTTCTCAAACTCCGCGCACCGTACATCCCAAAGGAACTGAGGTGCAAACTCCCTCAAAGCATGTATGAAAACTGAATCCATTCTAGTGAAGCTAACTCGGCCAGGTCACCCCAACTCATATGCCGCCACCACTGATCCACACACTACCCTGAACCTGAGACGTGATAAAGTAATCCCGCTTGTCTCCACAATACCCGAAGTACGAAGAATATAGTGACACTCCTCCCGAAAACCCTGGGCACCATCTGCCGCTAATCCACTGAAAGATAGAAGGGTGGTACTTCCTATACCTCTCAAGTCCAAGGTATTCTTCCTCCGATGTTGCTACCCCAACCAAGGCTGACTTGAAACCAGATGTCGTGCTGTCATGAAAACGGGTACCTGACCAATGTGATCTCGCTGCTTTGGAGTGTAGGCTGGGGGAGTCTGAACTCCTCCCCTGATCCGTGAAACAACTGGTGCACTAGAATCAACCCTGCCTGAGTCAATGTACCACTTATACTCAAAACTGCGCTCAGGTCCCCTGAAGTCCAGGGTAGCAACATGCACCCCCAGTACATGTTCCCCAACTAGAACTACTGGCGACTCCTCAACGGCTGCTCTAGTAGATATCTTAAATGCAGCACGTGCTCCTCGGTGGCCTCTGTCTCTAGCTCTTGCGACATTTGCTTCGGGGTAACACCATCAGAAACCGCCGCTCGTGTCCTCATCATCGGTGAGAGAATGGAATGATAATTTCAAGCTTCAAGATCAATAAACTCGCACGATAGGAATGAAGGAAGTGAAATTATCCTAATAGTTCCATAGCCTCTCGAAGATAAGTACAGACGTCTCCGTACCAATCCACAAGTCTCTACTAAACTCGCTTATGACTCGTAGCACCCATGAACCTAGAGCTCGGATACCAACTTGTCACGACCCAAATTCCCTCTGTTGGGTAATGTGATGGCACCTAGTCCCTCTCCTAGGGACTAGGTAAGCCTAACAGTTACTGAATAACAATAACAAAAGGAAACCTAACAGTCTTGATATAGCATCTCAACAGAATGTACAAACTTTCCCAAATTCGGTAGTACATGTCATAAGCTCTACGAATCTTCTACACTTCTAAGTGCAACTGTTTGGAAATAAGTACAACAGTGTATGAATAATAAATACGAAGAAGGTGCCTCTGACGCCTGTGAACACAGCAGCAGGTTACCTTGAGTCTCCTCGACAATCATCCACACAACTACTACAATATATACCTGGATCTGCACACAAAAATGTGCAGAAGTGTAGTATGAGAACACCACAGCGGTGCCTAGTAAGTATCAAGACTAACCTCGGTGGAGTAGTGACGAGGACTAGTCAAGACACCACTGGTCTACAAAATAAATAACATGAATATAGAAATGACCGAAGGTTACATCTATCTAAGACTTCACAGAATAATTTACAACAATGACAATATAAAGCGGTAGGAAATTACAGAAATAAATCACGAAACAGTACAAAATTATAAAAAAAAATGGACAGCCAAAACAAGCCGAATCGAAAGGAAACACAACACAATAGAGAACAACAATAACTCAACTCCACGTCGGTTTGTTCACATTGGGCCTTAGCCATTAAAAATCCCGCACTGGCAGAAATCTTTAAGCAGCAGTTCATATGAAAAACTTTTGCCAATAAAATCATTTTAGTATGGAAAGGTTTCCTTTGAATACATACATTATTCAAAAGTATATTTAATAGAGAGAATTACGTAAAACATAGTTTCGTTCATAGTACGAAACTTCCCAAATGTGCTTTCCCAATAAATGACTTCCAAATATCATTTCAGGCAAGACTAGTACTTTTCAAATATACCCTCGATGTAAAAGTCATTCAAATATAATCATTTCAAAACCATTGTTTTTTCAATAATACTTTTCAATAAAAATCCCTTGATTAAAAATCTCCTCAAGATTTATCCACCGGAACTCAGTCCGTAACTCAGAAATTGCCATGTAGTACAGGAGGAATATCAAATATTGCCAATAAATACAGTAAGAGATCAGTAGGAATATCCAAATTTAGAACAATGGAATAAAATGCAAATACAAGTGCACGACGTCACCCTTCATGCTTTTACTCTCATCCTCACCAAAACAAGTGCACGGCATCACCCTTCATGCTTTACTCTCATCCTCACCAAACAAGTGCAGTAAATAGGAAACAAGAACAATAGAAAATAATAATGCATAAACACTCGGCACGGAATGTCCCCTTGTGCAATAAATAAATAAACACTCTGCACGGAATGTCCCCTCGTGCATAACCTCACATACACTCGGCATAGAATGTCTCCTCATGCAATAAATAAATAAACACTCGGCACGGAATGTCCCCTCATGCAGAACCTGACATACACTCGGCACGAAATGTCCCCTCGTGCAGAACCTCACATACACTCAGCATGGAATGTCCCCTCGTGCAATAAATAAATAAACACTCGGCACAGAATGTCCTCTCGTGCATAACCTCACAAACACTCGGCACGAAATGTCCCCTCGTGATAAAATAACATAAACAACAATTTAACAAGGGAAATAAACAATAAGAACCATAAATCACAACATCCGGAAATCATCAATAAGAACCATAAATCACAACGTACCGGCAAAGGAGTCAACAATACAAACAATATCATTAACAACATAAACAGTAATAGAAACCATAACATCCCGTCAAAGGAGTCAACAAGGCAAAAAACATCATCAACAACGGAATAATAAGAGAAACCACACAATCCCGGCAAGGGAAAACAACTATAACCAATTTCACCTAAACAATTAACTTCACAGAATAAAATCAACTTCAACAAAGGCCCAGTAATAGGCACAATCAAGGAAATACCAACAACATAAATGTCTAACAATTAGACCTAAGTAGCACTCAAAGGAATAGTCATATAAATCACAATGTAAGACTCACATGCATGCTTGACTCCAACGAATAGATGTTCCAACTACGGCTAGTCAACTAAAAGGCTAGATGACACTATTTATAGTCAATTAGGCAAGCTAGGAGGAAAATATAGCATGATGATGAGAGAAGTAGAATATTCAGTTAAGTCAAGTAAGGTCAAACAGCTAACGAAGAAATAAAAAAACAAATAATTCTAATTTAAATAGGAAGGGATGAAATTAACTACCAAGGATTCAAATGTAACAATTACAAATCATACACCCACTCGTCACCTCGTATACACGAACCACGATCAACAAAGAAGACTCAATCCTAAGGGGTAGTTCCCCCACACAAGGTTAGGCAAGATACTTACTTCAAAGACGACAACCTGGTACTCAAAAATAGACTTCTCGGGCGGAAAGACCTCCGGACGGATAACAGTCAACTAAAACCAACTTCAAAATACACATACAACGTATACGGAACTATTTCGAATAATAAAGTCTCAATCTTTACAAAATTATAAAAATCGACCCAAAAGTCGAACCCCGGGCCTGCACCTAGGAACCCGACAAATTTTACAAATTCTGATTACCCATTTCCCCACGAGCCCGAATATATAATTTGTTTTGAAATCCGACCCCAAAACGAGGTCAAATTCCCAAATAATCAAAAAGCCCTAATTATACCCCAAACCCAAATTTCTACCTTTGATTTCATGATTTTAGGCCTAGAATCTAATATAATGTTGATGAAAATGGAAGGAAGCGAGTTAAAGATTACGTACATAAGAGATTATGGTGAAGAAGTCTCCCAAGAATCACACGAGAGGAGTGGAGAAGAAGAAGTTTAAGAAAAATGGGTTTAATCCCGTGTGAGTATTCTGTTTTGAACCTTTTAAAATCACTGGACGAATTTAGTCTATGCGATCATGAAGAAGGGATTGCGATCGCATAGAGGACTATTTTTTTAAGCTCCGCGATCGCGAAAAAGCATGTGCGATCGAACTGAGTCCCTAACCTCACTTTACGCGATCGCAGACTAAGTCACGCGATCGTACTGAACATTTTTATCCCAACCCCCAGCCTGCCTAGTACACTATGCGATCGCGGAACATGCTACGTGATCGCATAGTGTAACAGAATCCCCTCCTCCACGTTGTACTATGCGATCGCGGAGGGTGCTATGCGATTGTATAGTACTAGACATAAGACACCAAAAACAAGACAAAACACCAGACTTTTCTAAGGTTTTGCACTCCGACACCTACTCGAAACTCACCCGAGCCATCTGGACTCAAAACCAAATATGCACACAACCTCAAATACATCCTACGGACTTATTCGTGTAATCAAATGACCAAATTAACATCAAAAACATCGAATTAAACCTCAAAATCATTGAAATATTTCAAAACTTCATAAACTTTCAAATTTCCCATTTATATACGAAACACGTCAAACCTAGTCTGTTTCTTACCAAATTTCACATATAACACATAATAACCATATTAAACCTGTTCCGTGCTCCGGAACCATAATACGGGCCCAATAACACATGTTTCACATCAAACTTTATTTTCAAAAGCCTTTATATTTTTCAGAAAATAATTTTCTTTAAAAATTTATTTCTCAGACTTGGGACCTCGGAATTCGATTCTGGACATACACCCAAGTCCCATATTTTCCTACGAACCCTCCGGGACTGTCAAATCACGGGTTCGGGTCCGTTTACCAAAAACATTGACTGAAGTCAACTTTATTCAAATTTCTAATACCAAATTATCATTTTTATCAGTTTTTCACATAAAGGCTTCCCGGCTACACGCCCGGGCTGAGCACACAAATCGAGGTCAGATAGAAGAAGGTTTTCACGGCCTCGGAACATAGAATTAGCTAGAAATACACGGGATGACCTTTTGGGTCATCACAAGCATGCTTTAGGTAAAAGAACTTCTAAACTGTTTTAATAATTCTAGCAACTATTGTGCATTCCCCCACCCTTAGGAAATCCTTAGGTAACTAACCTTTATAAAACTGGAAAATTGTTGCTTTTGCGTTTACTGCTTAATTATTAACAGGCTTAAAATCAGTAGGAAAACTGATTAGGGCCCCTGCTTCTGGGTTTATAAAATAAAACTGCATATCTTCTGCGTTTTGATATTCACTTAGACATCATGTTTAGGATCCTGCTTAATAATATTTCCCTTGTTTATTTTTGAGACGTATTGTTTACATGTAATATTTGTGGAGGTAAACTTGAGCCTCTTAATTGCTTATTTCCTGTTTTATATGTTAAAGTCCTATTTGTTATTGCCTGTCGCCTTAGTATTTTCTCCTTTTAACCTTAGGGGTCTGTCTATAACCACCTATAGGTAGAGGTTCTAAATTCCTCCAAGGCCATTAATAAGGGACGGGTAACAACACGCATAGAGATCGTTAAATAACACTCGCTTTAATAACCTCTAAGGGGCGGGAAAGGGTAGATATGGATATGATGACCGGTGCACTAATACCACGTGTAGCCCCTCTTCCGAGGAGTGATTACCAGGTATTGTACTAATGTGATCCTATAGGATAAACAACCCAGAACTTCCCTACCCCCTACACATGTATGCTTAGACTACAGATTATTCAAAATCTTGCATATGTATTTTAGACCTTAAATCTTTTAAAAATTTAGCACATATGTGGGCTTAGACTGCGAATCTTTTCAAAATCTTTTACTTGTTTAAACTTTAATTGCTTATTTGCTACTTGTCAAAATTCACAAAGTTTGTTTGGCCGGGAACAACAGTTGTGGACTTTGAGGGGTGCCTAACACATTCCCCTTGAAGTAATTTCAAGCCCTTATCCTATCTCTGCTTATCCAATCTGTGTTTGTAAATGACCCTTAGTAGGTGCCTTAACGCACCTTAATTCGTTAGGTGGCAACTCTTAAATTCCTTACCCCTTTCCCAAAAGGAAACGAGTTGTCCCAATAATGTCAAATACCCCGACCGATCCGAAAGGAGAGCGATAAGAGAGGGGGGCGCGACACATTGCATCGGAGGCCATAGCATATGGCCTGGCTGGGAGTGCATAGAAACGGGTCTGACCTCCACCAGATCGACCTCCCCCTCTAGGGAGGCCTCTAGCTGCCTGGCCCCCACCTCTCGCACCCTAGCGGGTGGTGAAGTAACTGGAGCTGATGTCGAGGGCTGACCCCTCTACTGAGAAGAACCCCCAAGAAAATAAGGACACTGCCGCCTCATATGCCCAAACTCTCCACACACGTAACAACTCCCCGGTGCTGGAGATGGGGACTGAAGGGAACCCCTAGCACCAGGATAACCTATGTAAGAATCAGGCATAGATGAGTCCTGAACTTACGGTGCCTAAGATGAACTCTGGGCTGGAATAGCACTAAATGATGGGTACCCCTGGTGATAACTGGGAGGACCACCACCAGCGGATCCACCACGATAACCTTAGCGGCCCAACTGAGCATGTCTGAATGGACGGCCCCTGCCATGCTGGAACTGACCCACCGAAGGAAAACCACCATAACTACCAAATCCTCGAGGTCTCTTGGCCTCCCTCTCGTCTCGCTCCTGGTGGTGCACCAACTCAATATCTCGGGTAATATCAACTACCTGCTCGAAAGTAGCACCCGACACCCTCTCTCTGGTCATAAGAATACGAAGCTGATACGAGAGGCCATCCACAAATCTCCTGATCCTATCTCTCTTTGTAGGGACTAACCAAATAGCATGACGGGCAAGCTCTGAAAACCTCATCTCGTAATACGACACCGTCATATCCCCTTGTCGCAGCTGCTCAAACAATATGAGCAGCTCCTCGCTGCGGGACTGCAGAACATACTTCTCTAAGAAGAGAGTGGAAAACTACTTCCAAGAAAGGGGCGCTGCACCTACGGGCCTACGCCTCTCCTAAGCCTCCCACCAAGTGAATACAGCTCCTAAGAACTGGAAGGTAGTAAACGAGACCCCACTGGTCTCCAATATCCCTGTCGTACGAAGCATCCTCTGGAACTTGTCTAAGAACCCATGGGCATCCTCGGCCTCAGCACCACTGAAAGTCGGAGGCCGAAGCCTCTCGAATCTCTCCATCTGTTGTTGCTATCGTCAGCCATAACTAGAACCACAAAATCCTAGGCCGGTGCAACCGGCTGAGCTGGAACTGCCTCTAGGGTCTGAAGCCCCTGAATAACCTTCTCAGGTGTACGGGCAGCTGGAGTCTGAATGCCTCCCCCGGCTTGAGAAGTAACGGCTGAAGTAGAAATAGCAGCTGCCTGAGTAAGACCGGTGCATGCAGTTAGAATCTGAGCCAAGGTCTCCTGAAGATCCAGAATAACAATAGGCACAGCTGGTGTCTGAGCTGGTCCCACTAGAGCATCTGCGGCTTGGACCTGATCTAGGACAATAGGAGGGTTTATGGGTACCGCCCCGGTAGCTACGTCGGTTGCACCTCTACCTCTACCACGTCCTCGGCCGTGGCCTCGACCTCTCACAGGTCCTACTGGTGGCTGATCGCCGTGCCCGGTAGCGCGTGTCCTCACCATCTGTGAGAGAATGAAACAATAGAAGTTTAGTTGCCAGAATCAATAGATTTGCACGACAAGAATTCAAGAAGTGTGAAATTTTTCCTAAGGGTTCTGCAGCCTCTCAAAGATAAGTACAGACGTCTCTGTACCGATCCGCAAGACTCTACTGAAACTGCTCATGACTGGTGAGTCATATGTAACCGAGGCTCTGATACCAACTTGTCACGACCTCAAATCTACACTGGCCGTGAGGGCGCCTATCGTGGTACTAGGCTAGCCAATTTACTAACATAATACAAGGTACTTTCCATTTAATACAATATCGAAATTTGATCAAAATCTAGCACGTTTAATATTTCAAAATCTGCGGATAATCAATGAAGGCCTCTGAACAAAACATCCTCCAAAACCCGGAGTCAACAGTCATGAGCACTAAATAGAACAAAAAATCTGACACGGTATTTCCTTAATACATCAAGTCTAGGAAAAATGTAAATATGCGACAAAAATGAGTGGGAGAAGGGTGGGGCTGCGAACTCCGTGCAGCTACCTCATAGTCTCCGACAAGCTCCACTGAGATCAACCAAGTCTTACTCGATCCGGGTACCTGAATCTGCACGCAAGGTGCAAGGAGTAACGTGAGTACACCAACTTAGTAAGTAACAAATATAAATAAGGACTTGAGTGCAGTGACAAGCATTAAAAATCATGTAAAGATCATATAATAAATATCAGTGGAAAACAGTAAAGCCAGTCAGGAAATCTACGTTCTGAAAGTTTCATAAACTCCATTTTCTCCTTTTTCAAATCTCATGTAAAACAGTTATTCAACATTTATCGTTTAGAGGCAGAAATGCAAATAAGAGTGAAGAGTAGTTTCATAGAAAATAAACCCCTCGGGCACAGTGTCACTCACAAATAAAGTCTCTCGAGCAAGTCTCTCAGTCACTCGTGACTCATCTCTCTTCACTCAACACTAATGCTCATCACTCACGCTCAATAGGTATCATATAATAACCATTGCGACGTGCAGCCCGATCCATAAATAGTCGACTGTGCTCATTGGGAGTGTACAGACTCTGGAGGGGCTCCTTCAGCCCAAGCGCTATATCGCTGCGCTGTGCAGCCCGATCCAATATATATACCGATGCGGCGTGCAACCCCATCCAATATGTATATATATCGCTGCGGCGTGAAGCCTGATCCAATATATATGTATGTAACGTTGCGGCGTACAACCCAATCCATCACTATCCTCACAAATCTGGCTCTCGGCTTCGCTCAGTCATCACCCTCATAAGCCACTCGGACAACTCACCACAAATCACGGGGACTCAGCCCAAAATATCTTTCGTTTGTTTGAAAACAGGGTGATAAATAGGAATGAAAATGAACAAGTATAAATCGTGATTGAGATCATATTTTCTATCAAAACAGTGTGAGAAATAGTGGTAAAACACCCCTGAGGGTCCAAACAGGTCGGCACAAGGCCCCAAACATGGCATACAACCCAAAATATAGTATAAATCTCTAAAACATGGAGTATCATGTGATTTCAAATCAAATACACGGCTTAATAGTCGCTACAGGACGGACCAAGCCACAGTCCCTATCGGTGCACGCCCACACGCCCGTCACCTGGCATATGTGTCACCTCATGTATCAAAACAATACGAAACACCGGGGTTTCATACCCTCAGGTCAAGATTTACGTTCGTTACTTACCTCAAATCGGAAGAAAGCTACTCCGCGATGCCTTTGCCTCTCAACTCGGCCTCAACGCGCTCCGAATCTATTCAAAACAAATTCATAACATCAAAATATGCTAAAGGGACAAAGCTCGCTCGAAAATATCCAATTTACAAATAAAATCCCGAAATTGACCAAACTCGACCCCCGAGCTCACGTCTAGGATTCTGATAAAGATAAAAAAAACTATAATCCTTATGCTCTCACGAGTTCATGCATACCAAATACATCAAAATCAGACCCCAAATGGCTCCTCAATTCCCCAATTTAAACTCTCAAATTTCAAGCTCTTAATCTTCCAATTTCACCACTAAAACAGGATTAAACAATGGGATAATTGCCATAAACACAAGATACAAAGTCCATGAAGCTTACCTCACTGAATACATTTGATTCCCCCCTTTAAATCCCAGCTCAAAGCTCCAAAATCCGTCACAAATGGTGAAGAAAATGAGAGAAATTCGCGAAGGCAACCTTATATAGGTTCTGCCCAGCGGTATCGCACCTGCGACCAAATACCACGCACCTGTGGCGCCGCACCTGCGGAAAATCCCTCGCAGGTGCAGAATCTCACTTAAAGAAAAATTCCGCATTTGCGGTCCTCAACACGCACATGCGAGCCTGCAGGTGCGATCAAACTTCCGCACCTGGGCTCCTAGGCCAGGTTCCAAAACTCCGCATCTGCGCAAGGTGTTCCGCACCTACGCCTTCGCACTTGTGGCTCCCCGTCAGCAGGTGCGGCCACACTAGAAGGCCTGCACCAGCAGCCATTTGCTGCAATTTTCCCAACTTCTAACCTTCCGATATCATTCAAAATCAATCCCGAGCCCCTCGAGGCCTCCACCAAAAGTACCAATAAGTCATATAACAATATACCAACCTAGTCGAACCTTCCGAACGCTAAAAATAACATCAAAACACCAAATGAAATCCAAATTCAAGCCTAAAGATGTCTAAACTTCTGAAATTCGCGAACGATTTCGAAACCACCCAAACCACGTCCAAATGACCTGATAATTTTCACACACAACCCAAATGACACTACGGACCTGCTCCAACTTTTGGAATTCCATTCCGTCCCCGGTAGCTAATTTTCCACTGGCCGGAAATCGCCAAAAATCAAATTTCGCCAATTCAAGCCTAATTCTACTCCGGACCTCCAAATGACATTTCGAACACACTCCTCAATCCCAAATCACCTAATGAATATATCCGAGCCACAAAAATCACATTCCGAGATCATTTACCTATAAGTCAACTTCCGGTTGACTTTTCCAACTAAAACGCTAATCAAAGAGACTAAGTGCCTCATTTCTCACCACAACCAATCTGAACCCTAACCAATCAACCCAACGCAACGCAAAAGAGCTGAATCAAACAAGAATGAAGCAGAAATGGGAAAAATTGGGCTAAACTCTCGGAACAACCGGCCGGGTCGTTACATTACCTTTTCTTAAAAGAAGGGAAAGTAGTTTACCATAATTGATTTTTATTTTTTCTTAAAGGGAAAAATAGATCTTTTGATATTTAACAGACCCCTTACTTTTTTTTAATCAAATCACGATTTTATTGCCACATTTGAACAGAGAACATTTGAAGAAGGGGGTATAACTTAACCGTTTTTACAAGATGTGATAAAGACGAGTCAAGTTAGTTAAAGGATCAACTAACTATATTTTCAAAAAAAAAAGACCCCCGCTAAAGGTTGGAAATAAAGGTGATACTTCAAGGTGGCTCATAAGTAAGCAGACTTGATCTTCTCCTCTCGACTCGAAATGAAGGAAGTTGCCATCTATCCACATTTAATAAACCTCTAATCTGCCTTGGGAGATTGTCAAATTCAGTGTATATGCACACTTCTTCAGTTGAGTGACTCATAAATGCCAGCTTATCGACAACTTTATTTGTTTCTCTGAAGCAATGTCTGATAAATTCCATGTTCCTCCGCCATAATCCTTAGCTCCCTAACGCAATCCGCTCTTTTCCATAGTATTACCAATTACCAGAAATGCAGTTGTGCGGGAATTAAGGAGTAAGTTTCTCCAACGATCAATATATGTCCTCTTTGAATGCACCAGTTAAGCCCAAACAGAAGGGCACAAGATCCAGCCCAGTTGCTGGTGCCAAGTCCTAGAGGCAGTGTGTAAGTCATAAGCATCCTTCCCCCACTATCTCTAACAACTCTCCCAGCACCACATATACCATCTATCACGAGCCATCACCATTGAGTTTTAAAAAGGGAATTGGAGGTCTGATCCATTTGACAATGGTAAGAGAAACCTCATTGATAGAGTGATTGCAGATTGCACACATCTATCCAGTTGTCACCAACACGAATTCTTCCAAATTTAGCCTTCACTTTGTTGATAATGTTGAAGGTGGTTAAAGAAATAGATCTAGCTACAAATGGCCTTTCAGGTTCATACTTTGAGCTGCATCTTGATCTCCACAATTCCCATAAGATAAATGGCGACAAGATTTTAAGCACATCTGCTGCAACTGTGCTTCTTGTCCTTAGCATCCAGAAATTAAATAACAGTGTCCGTAGATTTACATTTCTGTATGTAATACCCAATGAACCAGCAAAAAATTTCCAAATAATTTGGGCATACTGCCTTGACAGAATAAATGCTCTATTGTTTCTATACCAGAGATCATACCAGGGCCACTACAACAAGAACATCTTGAATCTATATTGATACCAAACATTGTAATTTTATCATCGGTAGGAAGTCTATCATGTACTGCCCTGCACGTTAAGAAAGCCATCTTGAAGGGTATGTCTTTGTGCCATATTCTGGAGTTAAACTGGTTTATCTGTCTCTTCTATCTTAGTAAATCCCAGGCTGTGGATATAGAGAATTTCCAAGAGTTAGTACAAGTCCAGCGTGGGGTATCCTCAGCTTCCTGATTGAAAGTTAAGAGTTGTTGGGTTAGTTATATCTTTACTTAATCTGGTGGTTAGACCTGGAGGCAAGATTAGTCCCATTGACCTTCTTTAAACACCTCATTGAGCATAATGTTTATCTTGGACTAGCCATGGTTGGACCAATTGTCAAACCAAAAACTAAGGTTTCCTTTGCCAATTTTTCATAGGATTTTAGGCTCCACCCGTTCTTTTGTACCACACTTAGCTTTCCAGCTGTGAGCTTGTCCAGTTAACTTATGTATAGTGAGAGGATGAGTGGTATATCTCTCATGAACCGAGACCACAGTGAATTTAAGGTTCTAAATTTCCACCACTTCTTAGTAGTGAAGGCTCTTCCATGTGTCCTCCAATTTTCTGAAGTTGAATCCACCTTCATCATATGGAAAGCATAACTTGTGCTAAGAAATCCAGTGGTGTTTACCTCCTTCTTTCAGCCGGACCAGAAGAACCTGATTATAAATTTTTCACTCATAACAATGGTGCCTTTGGGCGGGTGAACAACTGCCAGAGTGTGAATATTAAGGGCTAGAAGTACATGTCTTATAGGAACTGCTCTGCCTCCAGATGAGAGGAACTTCAAATGCCATCCTTTGATTTTGTTGATAACTTTACTAACCGTTTCAGAAAGAAAGAAAGTTTCATCCTTCCTGAGTAGAGTGGACAGCCTAAATATTTCTTGGGCAACTTGTCATATCTCATTCCCAGTGTTCTTCTATATCTTGTGATGGTGCTTTGGGCTGTACCAGGAGCCATAGTAAAACAACTCTTGATTTTATTGATCAACTGACCTGAAACTTTCTCATACATGGTTAAAGTGTTCAGAATCAGCTTTAGGGAGGTCTTCACACTACTGGAAAAAATTATAGTATCATCTGCGAAAGCAAGGTGATTGATTTGAGGCCTCTGATTACTCATAGAGAAACCTTTGTACCTTATGTAGGAATGTAGCTCATTGAGCATTTGGATAATAATTCAGCACCCAACATAAAGAGTGAGGGGGGAGAGAAGGTCACCCTGTCAACGTCCTCTTCCGGATTGAAAAAACCATGCATGCTATCATTTACTAAAATAGAGTACCAGTTATTGAAGATAAATATGTGAATGACCGCAATCCAATCTTCTGCAAAACCCAGTTGTCTAAGCATGAAACAAAGAAAAGGCCACGAAACTCTACCGTACGCCTTTGTCATATCTAATTTGATAACAACGTTGGCACCTTTTCTTGGTTTGCCAATGTTATTGATGATCCCTTGTGCTAAACGAATATTTCCAGTAATCGCTTTGCCTTTAACAAAACCACTCTGGTTTTGAGTGATTATCTTGGGAAGAATCTTGCACAGTCTGGAGTTAAGGACTTTAGCATTGATTTGAGAAAATGACTTCTATAGCCCCTCAAAACTTTAATAGCCTATAATTTTTTCATTGACACGAAATGTCCTTCCAACCCAAACATATTACATCCAATATCCCGAGATGTCAATTTTGTTTATTTTTTATATAGTGACAGTCTATTTTGTATATGTTTTGTATAGTGACAGTCTATTGTATATGAATTATATCGTGACAGTCTATTTAGTATATATTTTTTTATAGTGACAGTCTATTTTATATATATTTTGCATAGTAGAAGTCTATTAGTATATAATGATAGTCTATTTTTGTATAGTGACAGTTTGTTATATATATTTTGTATAGTGACAGTCTATTTAGTATATTTTGTTGTATTATGACAGTCTATTTTGTATATATTTTGTATAGTGACAGTCTATTGTATAAATTTTATATAGTGACCGTATATTATATATAAATTGTGCAGTATAAATCTATTTTGTATATTTTTTGTATAGTGACATTTTATTTTTGTATATAATTATAATGACAATCTATTTTGTATATATATATATAAAGGAACAACTACCACTAAAAACTCTTCCACTAGAAAATTCAGTACTACTAATACATAATCTTTAAAGACTTTTTACAATCGTCGTTAAAAAAGTCCCTTGTGCACTGAACCAATTCATATAATTTCTCATTTTTTCCAAGAGACAATTATCGTACCATCTGCTTCTTAATTTGTCAAAAAGACACTATATTTTTCCTAGCTCTTTGCTTGCATTTGCTACGTCGCGTGCATATATTTTAGGATATATTTTAGCATGCATTATATCTGTGTTCTGAAGAATATATTTTGGGATCAATATTCATGTTAAACATTAGCAAGCATATTTGTTACCTGAAAAATAATTTTGCCTTATTGATCAAAGTATGATAATATTAGAGTTTGGTAAAAGATTATCAAATTAAACTACTACCTAATATTTAAGATCTTTATTTAAAACATTGAAATCAACCAAAAATTTGTCTTTAGAAAAATTTGGATACGATTTAACTACTCAAAAGTGTATCTTGTAAGGATTTATATCCCATTCACGTTTGACAACGAATTTGCAATGGAATTCGAACGGTTCTTGTAACGACCCGACCGGTCGTTCCGAGAGTTTAATCTGTTTCCCCCATTTTTGCTTCATTATTTGTGTGGTTCATCTCTTTTGTGTTGTGTTGGGTTGGTTGGCTCGGGGTCAGAGTGATTGTGGAGAGAAATGAGACACTTAGTCTCTTAGCTTGGTTCAATAGTTGGAAAAGTCAACCGGAAGTTGACTTATAGGTATATGATCCCGGAATGTGATTTTTATGGTTCGGATGGCTTCGTTAAATGATTTGGCTTCGTTTGGAGGTCCGTGGTAGAATTAGGCTTGAATTTGAGAAATAAGATTTTTGGCGATTTCCGGTTGGCAGTGAAAAAATAGATATCGGGGTCGGAATGGACTTCCAGAAGTTGGAACAGATTTGTAGTGTCATTTGGAATGTGCAAAGTTTCAGGTCATTCGGACGAGGTTTGGTTAGTTTCGGAATCGTTGGCGAATTTCGGAAGTTTAGAAATTCTTAGGCTTGAATTTCGAGTAAATTTGGTGATTTGATATTGGTGTGAGTGTTCTGAAGGTTCGGCTAAGTTTGAATAATCATATATGACTTGCGGGTATCACTGGTTGAGGTCCCGAGGGCCTCGGGATTGCTTTCGGATGGTCGACGGATTAATTTTGGCTCTTAAAGAATGCTGGTGTGTTGTTGTTCTGTGATTCCGCAGATGCCGATGGGTGGCCACAGGTGCGTTCACCACAGGTGGGTTGGTCGCCGCAGGTGCGGGATTTGGACTGGTCGAGGTGCATCGCAGATGCGGAGGAGTTACCGCACCTGCAAGCCCGCAAGTGCGGATGTTTGGGCGTAGGTGCGGAAAAGGAAAAGGTAAGTGAACTCCGCAGGTGCATTTTTAGGTGCAGAAGCGGTGCGTAGGTGCGAGTTAATTTCCGCAGAAGTGAAAAGTGCTGGGCAGAACCTATAAAAGGTTGCCTTCGCGATTTTTCACTTATTTTCACCATTTTTTGGACGGTTTGAAGCTTTTGAGCAGTGATTTTAAGAGGAAATCGAAGGCTATCAATTGGGTAAGTTACTTGGACTTCATTACTTGGTCAAAGCTGCTGCTAGTGCCAGTTTACTGGTCTGTCCGCACCTGCGGATTGGGGACCGCAGGTGCGATAGTGGCAGGAGCAGGAGGCGATCGCAGACGAGCAGAAGGTCGTAGAAGCGGGTTGGTTGATTGCACCTGCGGGCCCGCAGGTGCGAGGCCTGGGGCGCAGATGCGAAATCTGAGGAGTTAGTGAAAGTCGTAGGTGCGGCGCCTTGACCGCAGGTGCGGTCCCGCAGGCGCGGTCCAGCAGGCGCGTGAAATGGGCCGCAGGTGCGGAACCCCTGGGCAGAGCATATAAATTCCAGCTGTAACGACCTGGTCGGTCGTTTTGAGAGTTAGCTCCCCGATACCCTAATAACTACTTTCCCCACTTTTATATCTGGTTATGGGACTTGTCGGAATGATTAGTTGTGAAATTCAGAGAGTTTCGGGACACATAGTCCCTATATATGATTTTAAGCTTTAGAAATTGGACCGTAGTTGGAACAGTGTGAAGACGGATCCGGAATGGAATTTCGTCGACTCCGTTAGCTACGTTTGGTGATTTCGGGGTTAGGAGCGTGTCTGGATTGTGTTTTCGAGGCCTGTAGTAGATTTAGGCTTGAATTGGAGAAAGTTAGAATTTCGGCGATTTCGGCCGATAGGTAATTGATATCGGGCTGAGAATTGAATTCCGAGAGTGGATGTAGGTCCGTAGTGTCATTTATGACCTGAGTGAAATATTTGAGGACATTCAGACTAGTTTTGACGTGTTTCGGCATCGGTTGTAGATTATGGAAATTTCATAAGTTCTTAGGCTTGAATACATGCATAATTGGCGATTTTGATGTTATGTGATGTGTTTTGAAGGCTCGACTAAGTTGGGATAAGGTATTAGGACTGGTTGGTGGTTTTGGTTGAGGTCCCGGGGTCCTCGGGTGTGTTTCGGATGCTCAACGGGAAGAATTTTGGACTTAGGCTATTGCCGGTGTTGCTGAACCTATCATTTAGTACCATCGGATGTGGGACCGCAGGTGCGGTTTTGTAGAAGCAAGGGGAGGAGTCGCAGGTGCGGTTTTAGGCTTAGGGGTCACTGGTCGCAGGTGCGTTTCATGGACCGCAGAAACGGATCCGCATCTGTGAGGATAGTGTCGCAGAAGTGGAGTTTGAGGGGATTAGTGATTTCCGCAGATGCGGAGTCCAGGTCGCAGAAGCGGGACCGCAGGTGCGAGCAGCGCTGGGCAGCAATAAGAAAAATTGAGGGTTTGATTTAGTAACTTCTAAAATGGATTTGGAGCTCGGGATTTGACGATTTTGAGTGGGTTTTGAGGAGAAGACTCATAGGTAACGATTCCTAACCTTATTTCACTTGTATATCATTAATCTATAGGAATTTTTTCAATATAATCAATGAATTTGGGTGAAAAATCATGAAAATGGGAGGAAGGTTCCTCGAATAGAAATCCGAGAATTTAATGAGATTTTGACAACGATTTTCAATGATTCTTGTTCGAGTGAGTTCGTGAGTGAATGGGTGTTCTAAAACTATAACTTTCACTCGTTTCCGAGACGTGGGCCCGGGGGACTTTTCGAGCAATTTTCCTAATTTTGCGTCTTAGCTTCGAATTTATTAGTTAAATTAGTTGCTTGTAGTATTGTTAACCTGATGCTACTGATTTGATTAGATTTGGGCAATTTGGAGTCGGATACTCGTGGCAAGAACGTGATTTCAAGTTTGATTTGAGCGGTCGAGGTAAGTATCTTTCCTAACCTTGTGTGGGGGGATTTTCCCTTAGGATTTGAGTCTTCTATGTTGGTTGTAGTTCGTGTACGCGAGGTGATGAGTGCGTGCTCGGACTTATTTGAGAAAAATATGCCCTTTTGGGATCTTAGGTCCTTATAGTCGGTGAGTATGAATTGTACTTGGCATGATTAAATTTCCAAATTTCTAGTTTCATCTTTACTTGCCTAAATGTAGGATTTCTTACTTATGGATTTACTCCTCTTGCCTGTCTGACTCCTAGTTGACTTATCTGAAGAATTTACTCTTTTTTACTGTCATGCTAGATCCTCTTAACTGCTTATCTCAAATTATAATTATTTTCGTCTCATCCTATAATTGTTTTTTTTCTTTGGTCTTAACTGAAGTTGTGATTACTTTCCTACTGCTTGTCCTTAAGTGAAATTGTTGAATATCGTCGTAAATGCTCAACCTTAAAAGAAGTTCAGATATTCTATACCTTAGTCGACTTGTCCTTACTTGGAATTATTTTACTTGTGTTGTCTTCTTGTTGTTAACTTGAATTTGTGGATTTTTGCTTGTCTTGTTTTTCCTTGGTCAAGTTGTCCCCTTTTGCACTTTCTATTCTGTGCCATGATTATTCCTTAACGATGTTCTACTGTTTCTTTGTGAATTGAAGTTCTTGTATTGATTTATTTGCCGTATCTTGTGTCATTTTACTGGTTGCTTTGTATTTGATGTGGTGATGTACGAGTTTTCTGCCGTTCTATAATTGTTGTCTTTGGTTGTTGCATTGCATATTTAAATTGGGACTACGGACGTATTCCGGGAGCTTTCCCGCCTGTACTGCATATTTAAATTAGGACTACAAACGTATTCCAGGAGCTTTCCCCCTACACTGCATATTTAAACTGGGACTACAAACGTATTCCGGGAGCTTTCCCCTATACTGCATTGTATATTTAAATTGGGACTACGGATGTATTTCGGGAGCTTTTCCCATGTACTACACTGCTTATTTAAATTGGGACTACGGAGGTATTCTGGGGGCTTTCCCCCTGTACTGCATTGCATATGGACTGAATCCCGATTGTTTTTATGTTGAAGAAAACTATGTCTGAAGGACAATTATTGAAAAAGTAAAGTTTAAAGGCATTTACCTTGATGGAAACTATGTTTGCAAAGCGTTTATCTTGGAGGAAATTATGTTTGAAAAACATTTACTAGAAAGGTGTGTTTGAAAAGCTTTTATTGAAAGGAATTTCGTTTGAGGATTTCGTTTTGTAAAGTATATTCTTTGGAGGAAGTATATTTCAAAGGAAATTTTCACAATGAAATGATTATATTTTTAACGAGATTTCAATGTACACTTACGGTTGAAAAGTTTCACTCCGGGATTTGACTAATTTATTGGGGTGTTATTGGCTCAGGCCTGATTTGGACAAACTAATATAGTGCTGAGTTACTAGTGTTCGTATTGTGTTGTGGTTTCCGGTTTGTCTTGTATTTTTGTCCATTTTTTTGTGTATTATTATGTTGTTCCGTTGTTGTTTGCTGTACTTCCTTCCGCATTGTAGTTGTGCTGTTATTTACTATCTTATGTGGTCATTAGATAGATGTCAAATTCTGTTATTTTATACACATATACCTGTTTAATTATTAGACCAGCGAACGTCTTGACTAGTCCTCGTCAGCACTTCACCAAGGTTAGTCTTGATACTTACTAGGCACCGCTGTGGTATGATCATACTACTCTTCTGCACATTTTTTTTGTGCAGATCCAAGTATTGATTATTAGTAGCGCAGTTGCTGTTGTGGAGACTCAAGGTAAAACTGCTCCACCGTTCACGGTTTCGGAGTCACCGTCTTATATTTTTGTTCATACACTGTTGTACTTATTTCCGAACAGTGGTAATTAGAAATTTTAGTGTAAATTCTTTAAAGCTTATGACTTGTACTACCGGGTTTTGGGAATATGCTCTCGTATAAAGAATCCTTTTTTTTCATAAAATATTAGATTTTCTTTATTATTGTTGCTATTCCATAAATATTAGGCTTACCTGGTCCTTAAGACTAGGTGCCATCACGATACCCAACGGAGGGGAAATTTGGGTCGTGACAAGTTAGTATCAGAGCCCTAGGTTCATAGGTGTTACGAGTCATAAGCGATTTTAGTAGAGTCTTGAAGATCCGTGCGGAGACGTCTGTACTTATCTTCGATAGGCTACCAAACTATTAGGACAATTCCATTTCTTTCATTCCTAACGTGCAAGTTCATTGACCCTGAAGTTTGAAATTTGTCATTCTATTCTCTCACAGATGGTGAGGATACGAACCGTGGTTCCTGATGATGTCACCCCCGAGACAGATGTCACTAGGGGCGGAGGCCGAGGTCAACGAGGAGCGCGTTCCGTAGTTAGGCCACCCACCACAGTAGCCTTTGAGGAACCACTAGCAGTTCCAGTTGGGGAGAAGGCACCGGAGGCGCCTGTTGTTACCCCCGGGCTTCAGGAGACTTTAGCACAGTTCCTTCGCATGTTTGGTACATTGGCTAGGCGGGGTTACTACAGGTTGCACCAGTTACTTCATCGATCGGGGGAGGAGCCCAATCTCCCAGCATCCACACTCCAGAGCAGCGAGTTCACGTTGGTCAGGGTCCAGGTGTCACAGCCTGTGGTTCTAGTTCACCTCATGGTCACGGTAGCAACATCTGAGGGAGAGCAACTTAGATTTGCAAGGTTCAAGAGATATAACCCTCCTACATTCAGCGGATTGGCTTCAGAGAGTGCAGAGGATTTTTTAGAGGAGTTCCATAGCATCCTCCGCACTTTAGATATTGTTGAGACAAGTGGGGTTGCTTTTACTACGTTCTAGCTTCAGGGAGTGGGCTTATCAGTGGTGGCGGTCATATGAGGTGAGTAGCCCAACCGAGTCAGCTTCACTTACTTGGAGTCAGTTTTCAGAGATGTTCTTCAGAGAGTTTGTACCCCAGTCCCTTCGGAATATATGGCGCGCGGAGTTTGAGCAGTTGCGTTAGGGCACTATGTCAGTATTAGAGTATGCCATCAGATTCAGTGATTTGGCCATGCATGCACCTGCCTTAGCCACTATAGTTAGAGGGCATGTCCGTAGATCCATTGAAGGGCTCAGGCATCATATTCGGTTCAACATGGCTCAAGAGTTGGGATCGTATGTTTCGTTTCAGCAGGTGGTAGGGATCGCTCGCCGGTTAGAGTGCATGTGAGACTGGGAGCGAGAGAACATGTGAGATCAGGAGAGAGAGTCCATGGAGTCAAGGAGGCCTCGTAGACCGGAGAGATACCTGGTCCTTATTTTAGAGGCAGGGTGCGACACGGTAGAGGTTTTGTGGGTCAGCCAGTTCAGTTTGCATTATCGGCTTCGCATGGGGTCTCAGAGTACTCGTATCGCACAGTTTCCATAGCCACGCCGGCAGATGGGTTGTTTTGAGTGTGGAGATACCAGTCACATAGTGCGAGATTATCCCAAGCTCCGGGCAGATGTGTTACGGCAGGGCATTCATGTGAGTAGAGGGCGCCTAAGAGGGGGAGGCCCAACCCGTTGTTCGTATAGTAGGCTAGAGGTCGTTATGCCAGATGTTATCGTACATATGTGTTTTGATTTGTTATATAGGGGCACCATTTGTATTTCATTATAGCTCTGTTGGTCAGGACGAGTTCCCTTATTTGTTACTTCATTCGTGAGTAAGTTTCATGCTTTGCACTCTATCTTCGTGTGCTCATGTTGGGAGATTCTATGAGTGGTAGCCTGTGTCCATTGTTTGTTTCTATTCATTATTGATAGATATGAGACTAGTAGAAATTCCTGTTGTCCAGTACGGTAGGCTTGATGTGATTCCTAAGTATAATGGTTACGAGCTGTGATTCTTATGCTCCATCGGTGTGGGCGCCAACACATGCTGTAATTTTGTTGAAGTAGGTGATCTAGTGAAAATTACAGTTGGTAGGATATATATATCCTACTTGTGATTTAGAGTTGAGGGCGAAACCCTCATGATTTCATGTGATTTGAAGTGTTTGAACCGGGCTGTGTACCGTGATAGAAGTTATACCAGGATGGGATCCTTGTGATTTGTTCTTGTACATTAATTAATTCCTTGTTCTATTGTTTGTAGGTTAGTATTGACAGAGAGTTGTGCCTGTCGGGCTTGTTTGATAGTTTCCTTATGTGTTCCTCCTTTCATATTCAG
>ML367945.1:0-25963 GCA_005239505.1 Nicotiana paniculata
TCACTATTACAAATTACTGAATATCGATCATAAGCACACTAAGTGCATAATACCATCCTGGGAAGACTGATAAATCCGTAGGCTACAAAACTCAAGCACAACTGAGGTCCGATATATATATATATATATACACACTCTGGATCTTAAGAGCTATCCTGCTCACATATCATCCCCACTACGCGGGACCTCAACACATAGGAAATTATCGAAGCCGTTTCACAACTCACACGGCACAATCATAATAACACATGAATTTGACGAAGACAGTACAATATCCGCTGTTCTAATACCTTTCCATGAAAAAGCGCTCTACTGAATTGAACATGCCTAGCTCATACGGAGCCCATAATCATATCTAAATCCATCCACAAACATCGAGTCTACCTTGCTCGCACCAACTGCGCTAATAGCTTTTACCAGGGTCCATATTAACCCACTTTCTCTCATAATATGCAAGAACAACCATCAAAGCCGGGACAACACCCCACAATCCACAACCAAATGAACGGAATGCCTCTCAGGCATAACTTCTCAAATACACAACATTGCACTTCTTTACATTCAGTCCAAATCTTCAATCCATCAAGTGACTACATGTCACACTTTATACAATCTTTTCACGGTCATGCTTCCACGACCTTCCACACAAGGCAACAAGTCTGCTTATCCACCACTGGCCATACTACGCTGTAAGACAAATCAAGAACTCATAACCAGGGTACAAAGCCTCTTCCGAATCTCAATCTCAGGTGACACTGAAGATAACACCAGCTTACTCTGAACTTTCAAATCACTTTTTCTTGCTCTTTCGAGCTCATGACATCCTTTATAACACCAAACCGCAATCTCGATTCTTACTCCCAGTTACATACTGCTTACTGCACCTACCATGCTAATATGAGGTAACGCATGGATTCCATCATAATTTCTGAACCACCAATAGGTGAACACTTCATCATATAGAAACCTTTTGCTTAACTCCATTCAAGAGAACCATCACAACACACGAGTGAATTCCCACAATCACCCAACATGCAAATCCTTAAGTAGTAGCCTATACCACCATAACCCTTCCGGGATCCGCCTATACCTGACAGGCCATAGCACTCAAATGCTCCCACATGAAATCCGTTACGACGGCCGACAAGCTCCGCACACACCGGTACAAACCACATGCATAACTTAATCACATCAAAGGAACTGATCACTGCCGTAAATGTGCCATTTCAACCATGGCTAACCAATCTATTTTCTTTTAATGATATTCAATTGCCTCAGGAATAATAGAAACTTTCTTCAACTCATAGCAATCTCAATCCTCACTCGTCTCGAGCGGCCTTGATTCACGAGACTATGCTGCCTAAATCCCACAACCCGTCTCATACCCTTCTGATAATCTTTCTACAATCTAGAGTTTATTTCTCTCACTCCTCCAATACTAACCTGCATGCTGAAACATATCATAGAACATCCCAACCATCCTCCTTTTTCTCAGAATTACTCTGCAAAATCTCGATTCTTGATCATACTGCTGCCTGAAACCCTTAAATGCCACATTCTTGACTTTTGAACTCACTAGGACCGCTATTGAGAGTCACCCACTCTGACTGGCCCCTAATGCAATCAAATCCAAGGCTCTCCTAGAACATGAACACCCCTTCCAATGAAACATGTGACTGAGTCACTACCCTGACAACTCACCTATGCCTTAAGCAAAGTTCTGAATCTTCCAAAGCCTAACCCTGATCCGACAGGGCCAACCTTTCACACATTCCTCCAATTCCACACACCATCGTCATTTTACTCCTTTCCCTTAGCTGAAATAATTTGCCAACACGCCGACAATCCGCGACCCTATGAGAAGACAACCCTGCAACCCAACTGCAGATGGTGGGACTCCCCCACTTAGACCAAATCTACTCCTTGCACCACTCTAGACCCTGCCGAGATCCTTTCTCCTTTGATAACACGATCTTGCTCGACCAATCCGTCCAATTCTTCCAAATTCTCTTGCCAGCAATCCCTAAATACTCCCACTCTCTAGCATCATCCACACATTCCGCCTCCTACCGAATAGCCACTAGAACCCCTCACCGAGACCTGCCAACCCCGCCATCGCTAACCTATTCACGCAAGATAACCCACCGGTAGAAATCACCCGCGGACACCTTCCAACGACGCTGAAATGTACGCTCTCTACGACTTCAATACCACATCCTACGCCCTGCTACGTTTACCAACTTTACTAATCCGTCCGATCCTCATGGGCATCCATTAAATGCGCGACAATATCTTCAATCAAGCTATGCTGCCGCTCCCCCACTTTGCGACTGCTTGTCTTCTGCTTCTTACACCTGGCCTCCTAGAAATGGAACCACCGCCTAGTCTCAATTGAATTCCATTCTCTGTAGCTCTTAATCCAGCAGATCACCACGACTTCAAATTCTCCGAAGATCATCTTTCTCTAGCTGCCTTCATTATCAACACTTATCCGGTACTGAACCACCACACCTCGCGGTCTCTGCCCCTCCCCCCTCTCCCCCATTCTTCAATACTCCTCCTCAATACTCTGACCCCACGCAACTGAAGAAACCATAGCACCGACAAACTTAACACATTCCATTCGATCAACGACGACAACTTCACGTCACAGGTGCATACCGCACCTTACTTGAAGACACAAAGTCTTACTACTTTATCAATCCCAACCGGACCTTTCATAATCCAACTACCTACCCTCTTGCGGAACTAAAATACCGAAATCTCGAAATCATACTCTGAGAAGACCCCCTTCAAACCATTCATCATCCTCAACATACGAGCAAACATTCTATCATCATACCGACATCACACGATAACCAATCGCAAGCATCATCACTACCTGAGCATAGCCTTAAGGCTCCCAGAAAACACAACTACTGAGCTGAAACAACATATTATTCTCTTGCAGGGCCATAACAACAGCCCCAACCAATTACACATGGAAACATCTCGAATTACATCCGTAGCACCATTTCAACTCCTCAAATTCCTGATTCATAGCCAGCGCTTGCGACGCGTAAGATTGAGTAGGAATAAACATAGGCATAAGCCTCAAAGGAATCAAATCGCACGATGAGGAATCAAGAAGGGAAGTACTCCTAACAGTCCTGTAGCCTCTCGAAGATAAGTACAAACGTCTCCGTACCGATCCGCAAGACTCTACTAGACTTGCTCATGACTCGTGAGACCTACGCGAACCTAGTGCTCTGATACCATGTTGTCACGACCCAAAATCCCTAAGGTCGTGATGGTGCCGGACACCATTGCCAGGCAAGCCAATCATATATTTAATTGAAATAATTTCTGGTTTTTAACATTTATGAAAAATATTTCCTTTCACTTTATTACATATTAACTAAATAAAAATCTGTTAAGAAAAACAATGATTTAAATATTATAATTTAGCAAAGATATCCCAACACATCCTAGAACCCGGTGTCACAAGTAAATGAGCAATTTCTAAGAATTTATACAATCATTACAAAGCCTGTCCGAAATACAAATTGAACAAGGAAATTTAAAAATGAAAATCAATACAGTACGAGGGAGACTCTTTCAGCTATGAATCGCCTCCAGACGATGCAGCTCGCCTAAGTCTCTGAATCCTCCACATTGCTATGAAAGTACCTGTGCAATAAAATGCACAACAAGTGTAGCATGAGTACAAAAATAACGTGTACTCAGCAAGTTGCCCGCCTAACCTCAGAGAGGTAGTGACGAGAGGTCAAATTAGACACTTACTAAAGGTCAATTTAGAATATTTAAGTATGACACTAAGCATGATTATCAGGCAATTTATTAAAAATCAGGAATAAATATTTTCAACTCCGTTAACGTTTAACACTTTATATCTTCGTCATATTAATAACAATTAATCAACATGGGTGATTTAATCAAATAACAATTAATCGACGGGAAGGAACAACTTCTTCCAAAATCTTTTTAATAACTTTAAATCTCTGTCATTTCAATTGATAACTTAATATTTCAGGCCAGTAATCAGGCAAAAATCATAGCAACTACGCAGTAAATATCATGCGCGAGCAATGCCGAGGGTAGAACGACGCGGACCAACAATAAGAAACTGTGCACTGCCGAAGGGTCGAACGACTTGAACCATAGATGCATCTATTTTTCCCCGCTCGCGAATCGATCATGCGACGCAGTCAACTTAAAAATAATAAGGCTAGCCTGCTTGCTAATCATACCTGCGACTCAGGTGCTCATATGTACACATATTCACATAATAATTCCGTATTTTTATCAAGAAGCAGTTACTCAGGAAAGTGGTAAAATTCTTCTTTAAGGAACATGTAAAATAGCTTTTAAATCTTTGTTCTGAAACTCATTTGCCAAGTTTAATAATATTCAATAATATAACCTTATCAGGAATACAATTATCCACAGAGGAATCAATTCTCTTCCTAAATGATTAAGAAGATAAACTCTACTCTTCTTTGGATATTCAATTACGATTTCGATTACATTAGCAATTCAATATTACATGCAGGATCACAGGTATAACACATAAGGCATGCTAGTGAGTCCTAGACTAGCCGGACATGGCATAATAATAGCTACGCACGGACTCCCGTTACCTCGTGCGTACGTAGCCCCCGAAGATACTAACATGTACTTAATTAATTCACCTAGGGGGACAATTCCCCCTCACAAAGTTAGAAAGGAGACTTAACTCGCTCTGAGATTTCCATAACCGGCCTCGAGGCCCTTCCGATGACTCCAAACGGACGCGCAATGCCCCGAAACTATCCAAATAACGACAAACCAATGAAAATTCATCCTAATACTCATAACAAATTCAAATTATATACTTTCCCAACCCCGCTCAGTGAAATGACCAAAATGCCCTCGGGCCCACGGGCCCGGATTTTGAAATTTCTCGAAGATACATTCTACCCATAGCTCTACTAGTTCAATAATACAATTTACTCAAATATTCATGCTCAATTCATGGCTAAAAATCCAACTTTCCATTTTCTAGGTTTCTTCATTATTTCCCAAATTCCTACCAATTTCCATGCGTAATCCATTCATATAATCTTGTATTTAACTTAGAGGCATGAAGGAGTTACTTACCTTGACATTGCATGCAGGAATCCTCTCTTTGAAGCCTCCCAAAATAGCCTAAGCCCATGAAGAAATGAAGTTAAATGAACCCAAATCCTTGTTTTAAAACATTCTGCCCAGGACGATTTCCGCACCTACGCTCCCGCAGGTGCGACCAATCTCCCGCACCTGCGGCTTCCTCAACTCCAACCCAAAATCGTACCTGCGCCCCATTTTCCGCATCTGCGGCTTCGCAGGTGCGGAAATTCCATCGCACCTGCGATCCCAGCTAAGCCTGCCCACTATCGCACCTGCGGCGCCAAAACCGCACATGCGGCCAAATCCTCGCAGGTGCGGATCACACCAGGTGACAGCAATAACAACCTTCTTCAAACTCTCAACTTGATCGTTTAACCACCAGGAATCCACCCGAGGCCCCCGGGACCCCGTCCAATCATACCAACCTGTTCCAAAACATAATGCGGACTTGCTCGAGGCCTCAAATCACATCAAACAACATCGAAACCACGAATCGCACTCAAATCCAAACTTTATGAACTTAGAATTTTCCAACTTCTACATCCGATGTCGAAACCTATCAAATCACGCCTGATTGACCCCAAATTTTGCGCACAAGTCATATCCAACATTACGGACCTTCTCCAACCTCTGGAATCGCATTCCGACCTCGATATCAAAACTTTCACTTCTGGTCGGATTTCTCAAAAACCTTTAAATTTCTATCTTTAGCCAAATGACTTCAAAATGACCTACGGACATCCAAATTCACTTCCGATCACGCTCCCAACTCCAGAATCATCATACGAAGCTGTTCTCAGACTCGGAATCCCAAACGAACATCAAAAACTCTGAAATGCACTTCAAGCCCAAAAGTATGAAATTCTTTAGAATGCTAACTTCCATAATATACGCCGAAACGCTCTCGGGTTATTCAAAACCCGATCCGGACATACGCCCAGGTCCAAAATCATCATACGGACCTGCAGGAACCTTCAAATCCTGGTCGTTTACTCAAAATTCCAATCTTAGTTGATTTCTTCCAACTTAAGGCTTCTGAAATGAGAATTTCTTTCCAAATCAACTCTAAACTTTCCGAAATTCAATTCCGACCACACCTACAAGTCATAACACCTGAAACAAAGCTGCTCACGGCCTCAAACTGCTGAACGACGCGCTAGAGCCCAAAATGACCAGTCGGGTCGTTATAGTGGAGATTTCATTGAGAAGTTATGGAATTGAAGAATCAAGCGAAAAACAGATATGTTCACGCTTCAAGATATAAATCGTGAAACCCCGTTTATGTTAGTTGTCTAGATTACATGTGATTTTGATACTGGGATTGCTTTCGCTGCGTATAATAGTCCATCAGTTTATCATGTTAAGTGTTGTCCTGATTTTCTTACTTTATTTGATTTCACTATCTTTTGAAGGAAAGGGAAATTTATTTATCATAATTAGATTTTCTATCTTGTAGACGAAAATTATAAATTTCTTATATTTGGCTAGTCCCTTTTCTTGTAGGAAAATGTTTGGACTTTTATAAATTGAGGATCCTTCCTTCTCATTTAGTAGCATCCACAATGTAGTCAAATGGATTTGAGATTCGTATTTAGGGGGAGAATTTTATGGGACAAGTGTTAGTGTGTCACTTGTGGTTGCCTCTTCGTGAGGTTGTTCTCTCGATATTTTGTACTCTCTTTTATATAGTGGATTGCTCATCTCCGTTGTGGGCGTATGACAATTGACCGAACCATGCTAAATGTTTATTTTTCTTTTGGTATATTTCTCTTTTGTTGTTGGATTTATCGTCGTTCAAGGTTTGCTTTACTAGCTCCCACATGACACCTGATTATTTCGGTCCTAACATATCAAACACGTAGATAAACCAAAATGTACTTATAAGTTAGTTTGACCAGCTTATAAGCTTTGCCAAACACCCTCATAGTACCATCTTTTGATTTTTCGAATTAGTAAGAATAAAATTTTCAGTATAAAATTTTCAGTGCCATTATATTTCAAGTCGGATTATAGGGATTTTTTTTGTTCGGGAAAATATGAATGGGAGCTTCGAAATCTGGGTGTATTAGGTAACTTGACGAGAAATTTTCATAATCATCTATAGTTTAGAGCCTAGTAATTATAATTCGCCTAATTACCATGTGTAGCTACTATTTATTTAATTGCTACTAGCTAGTATCACTTGTATTTAAACGCGCAACGAATATAACACGTGCCAAATGTATTCATTCGTGCAACGAATACAATGTGTATCGGCAAAATACAAGGGGGTATACAAATGATACAACTTGTATCAACTTTATACATGGGTAAATAAAATGGATACAACATGTATCAAATGTATTTGTTCAAATACAACTAAGGCGAAATTAGTACAGTTGTTGCAGATGTATGGAACATGTTCAAATATTCATTGATATCAGAGCTTCCTTCACCGTTTTTTTATACTAGTCTTATGGTACGCGCTTTGCGCGTGTAACTACGTCGGGGAGTAGATGACTTTTTAGAAAATCGTATTAGTACTATTAAATATAATATGTTTGTATAAAAAATAAAATGTACTCCTTAAAATATAGCAAAAGACTTATCTATAAACTCTTCCGTGTTAATTTTCTACTTTTTTTTTATTATCTTTCACCGCCAATAGTATTCTTATAAAAATAAATTTAGGTATCCTAAGAGTTTTGTCAACCTAAAAAATAAATATAATTTACGACGAATTTGAGAACTAGTTGATTTGAATTTTTAGACTTAATTATTTGGCCTTAACGTTAACGGAACTAATTTATGTTTTATCGATTTAAATTCTTAATATTAACTCATTCCAAGTTTTAAATATTTAATTGTAACATGAAAGGGATTGCAATTATGTTATATCTTTCAAATAAAAATAATTATATAATTAAAATTTAATTTATTTGAAGTACTGAATGCTAAATCTCTGTACATAGCTCAAAATAAAAATAAAAATTAGTTAAATTTTAGGTCTTAAATATTTAAAAATTAATATGAAAGATATTATAGTTAAATTGAATAATTATAATAAGAAAGGATTAATTAAGAAACTATTGGCTAAGATAAAAAAAACTAATATCGGTAACAAAAATTACATATTGTTACTATGTTTGACCCTAAAAAATATATATTGATACGACATTTTATTATAACATTCCATAATACTTTGTTTTTTGAATCCTATGACATATAAATAAGAATTATTTTTTATCAACCCTTTTAAAGATTTTTTTTTCTAGAATGTCTAATAAATGTGATGACCCAAGGGGACATTCTATGAATTTAGACTCCATTCTAGGTTTAATAGCCTTAAAAAAATATTAATTTTAGATACCTCAATTTGCGTGTGCAGTCCGGGCGTGAAACCGGAAAGCTTTCATGTGAAGATATGAGAAATAGTAATTTCTAGAGTTAAAATTTGATAAAAGTTGACTCTGGTTAACATTTTGAGCAAACGGATCCGGATCTGTATTTCAACAATCTCGGGAGGTCCGCAGTAAAATATGGGACTTGGTCGTATGCCCGGAATTGAATTCCGAGGTCCCAAGCCTTAGAAATTAATTTTTAAAAGAAATTGTTTTGCTGAATTATTAATGAAATAAAGAAATGAATTAACGTTTGAAACCATTGGTATCGGGGATGTATTTTGGTTCCGGAGCTCGATACAGGTTTGTTATGATATTTAAGCCTTGTTTGCAAAATTTGGTGACAATCGAAATTTATTTGACGTGATTCGGACATCCGGTTGATAAATAGTGAACTTTAAGTGTTCTTGAGAAAAATAATGAGTTTTGAGGTTTAATTCATAGTTTTACATGTTATTTTCATGATTTGATTGCAAGAGCAAGTCCATATGATGATTTTATACTTGTGTGCATGTTTGGTTTAGAGCCCGAGGGCTCGGGTGAGTTTCAAATAGGTTTGGGTTGTGTTGTGCTCGTTCTTTCTTATGCTTCAACGTCGTTTCTTCAAGCGTAAATGATATCATATTGAACAAATGAGCTCCGATTTCTGTTTTGAATGAAGTATTAGATCCGTATCGTAATTACGGACTCGTAGCAAAAATAATCATCGAATTTGGACATTTTTTGAGGATTTTATGGTCATTTTACAAAAGTTGCCAGACTTTTAGGTTAATTACGAAATTGCCACTGACGGCGTATTAAAAATCTGCACTATTTGCAAATATTAAAACCTACATATCTCGTTCATTATAAGGTCAAATTGAGTGATTCAAAAGCTTAAATTGACTAAAATTTCACAAGGAAACCATTAGAGGCATAGAAATCTAGTTTTGGGATCGTTTGGCATGATAAACGAGCAAGAATAGCTGGCAGAAAAATATATATAAAACCGGCAGACTTCTTCTTCTTCAAATTTTTGAACCCCACAGCCCTAGGAACGAATTTCTTTACCAAATATCATCCCCAAGTCATAGGTAATCAATTCTAAACGTTACTTTTTTAATTACTCATTGTTTTTCATCACTTTTAAATCAAAAACTAAGAATTTTCATGGTAAAAATTGAAGGTTTGGTTAGAATTAAGAAATTTTGTAAAAATTGAATCTTTACCTCGAATTGAGGTCATGTTTCGAAACTAATTGTATATTTGAATTCGTAGGTGAATGGGTAAACGTAATTTGGTCCGAACCCCGAGTTTAGACCAAGCAGGCCCGGGGTCGGGTTTTCACTTTTTTTTGAGAAAACTTAGAAAAAATTATAATTTTCAATAAAGTTAGTTCCTTTAGCCTTAATTAATGATATTGAGTTAATTATGATTAGATTCGAGCAAGATAGAGCAAGATTCTAAAGGAAAAGCCATAATTGAGCAGTGAGTGGCCTACGAAATTGAGGTAAGTGTTTGGTCTAACTTTGACTTGAGGGAATAGAAAGCCCCACTTGTTTGTTTTGTGAAATGCATGTGTGTGGTGTATAGGTGAGGTGAAGAGTATCTATGCACCACCAAATTTCCTGTTAAGCATGACCCCTTTTCCGTTTCTAACTTAATTGATTCTTGTCTTAATTGTTTTATGTTCATTATTGTTTCTATGACTACTTGGCCTTGTTATTTTGTTGTTAAATATTGTGGTGGTTATTTTGGAAAGAGTATTGGTTGTTTAGCTGGTTCCCTTGTGGTAAAAAATGGTTGAGCGGTTTGGTATTATTTTTACGAGGTATAGGTATATATATAACTGTTTCGTGATTGTTGAGGTTCACGTGGTTATTTGGTTTCATTGATTTATTTTCAATTGTTGTTGTAAGTGTGTTAAAAGTGTTGGCTGTTCTCTTGATTCTATTATGGTATATAAAGACTGAGTTGGGTTGAGAGTGTTACGGTGGTTACATATAATCTGGCTGGTTTTATTATGGAATGATATTGGTTGAAGCTTACGAGCTATACTGCTTTCTGTTTGCAATTGTTGAAACAAAAATATTGTGAAAGGCTTGGCCTGAATTGTAAAATTTATGAATAAATTGATATGAGATGTCTGGTGGGAGCGGGTTGCACGCCGCAACAAGGAGTGATAAGGGTGGACAAGTGGGATCGGGTTGCACGCCGCAACAAGAGTAATAAGGGTGATATATTTAGGGAGGAGCAATAAGGGTGGACAGGTGGGAGCGGGTTGCACGCCGCAACAAGGAGCAATAAGGGAGGACATTTATATTTTTACTGATTTTCAAAGAAAAAAAAAGATTTGAAAACTTACTATTTTATTTTCACTACTTTTCGTATTTTTGGCACTATTTTTTATTTAAAGTTAAAGTTTGGAAACTTAAAAATTATTTGAGAGTTGGTTATAGCTGAGGCTTGGAAAAGGCGGCTGAGTTATTTTATTTATGTTGCAGTACTTAATCAATTGTTTAGAATTCCTTCTTGCTTTATATTTATTGTCTCAGTTATATATTTCTTGTTCATGTAGAATTATTTTATTTCGTTATTGTATATATTATGGTCACATGTTATATGTTGTTAATGCCCCGCCGTAGCCTCGTCAGTACTTCGTCGAGGTTAGGCTCGGCACTTACTCAGTACATGGGGTCGGTTGTACTGATATTACACGCTGCACTCTTTTGTGCAGATTCAGGTACCGAGCAGCAGTAGAGATATTTAGAGAGGCTATTCATTTATTCGGAGACACGAGGTATATCTGCCGGCGTTCGCAGATCCCGAGAGTCTTCTCCTATTTTCATAAATGCTGTTTTATTATATTCAGAACAGTTACTCTATTTCTTTCAGCCCAATATTTGTAGTATTCTTCAGTAGTTCGTGAATTGTGACACCAGACTCTGGGGTAGTTCTAGATCTATTTATATAATTAGTTCGTGGTTCGTTTTATTCAATTATTTATTATTTTACATTTGGAAATTATTTATCGATAACCAATGGATTCAGTTTACTTTAGATTATTTTATTATGTCTAAATGGATAATAAATGCAAAATAGTTAATCGAATTCTAACATTAGCTTGCCTAGCAAGTGTGGTGTTAGACGCCATCACGATCCCTAAGGTTGGTAATTTGGGTCGTGACAATAAAGCATTACAAACTCCAAATAATTAGTTCGTCCATAACTTGAATTTCTCTTTTTTTGTTTCTTAGGTTAATTTTGGGTTTAATGATGTCAATAAAGAATAAAGTTTTTCTAGGGCTATAGCTTCTTTATCTATCTTTATTTATAAGGTGAAAATTTTAACGATCCTAAATTTTAGCAATTCTTATATATTTAAATAAGTAAAGATTTAATAGCTAAAATTTTAGTTGATTTTAAAGTCTTAGTAAAATTATAAAATGACTATTTTGTTCAGTGTAAACTCTATTTTAAAAAATAAAAAAGGCGAACGACATTTCGTTAAGGACTTTCGTACCTAGAGGGGAAAGTTTTAGAATACGCGCATTGCACATATCCTTATCGTTGGGAATAAATTTTAAGAAATCATATGAATAATATCATTTGACTTCCTATATTACTTAAATAAGCATAGTTTAAAAAAAATGTAGAAAATTATATTTTAAACGACCTTATAAATTAGAGTACAATTTACTGCTAACTTCAATATATAAATCTAACTATATTATCTATGCTTCACTTGTCAAATATTGTAATTGTGTTTTTGATTTAATATGGCCATATATTAAAATTTGTAAATAAAAAATTAAAGTATGTTATATATTATTACTATGAATTATTATTATTTTTAAATGTAAGCATGTCGTTTACTTAAAGATATTTTCTTACTCGTCCTTATGTGTTTATGGTAGTTTACAATAGTAACTTTAAGTGTTTGGAAATTTAAGAAATAAATTTATATAACTTAAATATTAGGAGTTCCTACATAGTTCAAATAAGAAAAGATTTAATACCAAAATTTTAATGTATTTCACTTAAATATTAGAAAAAAAATTAATTTATACTTTTATCCAATAAGAAATTATTTTTTAAAGTGTAAAAAAGACGAAAGTTCGTACTTTTAATATAGTATATAATATATGGATAGCTATAGGTATAAATAATTTGTATAAGATAAAATTTTAATTGATTTTGATTCAGTTCTAATTGATATCAAAATCCTAAATATAAGGTCTTAGTTCGAATAAAATTTAATAAACTTAATAAATAAAATTTTGGTTGATATCAAGATACTCAACATTAGGAAAAAAAACATAAACAAATTATACGTAATTTTAAAAAACTTTATGCCCAAGAACTCCTTCTACATGTAGTTAATGTTTAGCCTTAATTTTTTTAAAAATTTTGGTACTACTTATTATAAATATGTTACATACTTTAATTAGGAAAAGAACTTATGTAAGGTAAATCTTAATCAATTTTAAAGTCCTAAATATTAGGACTCTATAAATATTTCAAAAAAGATTAATAACTAAATTCTTAATTGATTTTAAGGTCCTAAGTATTAGAAAAATAATTTAAATTATAATTTTGTCCAATATGAAATCCATTTTGAAAGGGTAAAAAAGGCGAACGATATTTCGCTAAGGGCCTTCGTGCTTTTAATATAGTATAGATTGTCCAGTGGTTGCAGATGTATGGAACATGTTCATCTCAGCTTTTGGTCGTAAATGGGTTATGCTTGAGAGTGTTAAAGATTCCCTCGTTAACTGGAGCTCATGGAAGGTTGGGAAGTCCATCCGGAAAGTTTGGAAGATGATCCCTATGAGCATGTTGTAACGACCCGACCTGTCGTTTTGAGCCCTAGCGCGTCGTTCAGCGGTTCGAGGCCGTGAGCAGCTTCATTTCAGGTGTTATGACTTGTAGGTATGGTCGGAATTGAATTTCGGGAAGTTTAGAGGCAATTTGGAAAGAAAATTCTCATTTTAGAAGCCTTAAGTTGGAAGAATCGACTAAGATTGAATTTTTGATTAAACGGCCTCAGAATCAGGATTTGAAGGTTCCAGAAGGTTCGTATGATGATTTCGGACTTAGGATTATGTTCAGATCGGGTTTTGGATGATCCGGGAGCGTTTCAGCGCATATTGTAGAAGTCAACATTTTAGAAGAAAATTTCATAAGTCTAGGTTGAAGTGAATTTCAGTGATATTGATGTCCATTTGGGATTCCGATTTTGGGAATAGCTCCGTATGGTGATTCTGGAGTTGGGAGCGCGATAGGAAATGAATTCAGAGGTCCATAGGTTATTTTGAAGTCGTTTGGCTAAAGATTGAAATTTGAAGGTTTTTGAAAAATCCGACCGGAAGTGGAAATTTGGATATCAGGGTCGGAATGCAATTCCGAAAGTTGGAGTAGGTCCGTAATGTTGAATGTGACTAGTGTGCAAAATTTGGGTTCAATCGGACGTGATTTGATAGGTTTCGACATCGAATGTAGAAGTTGGAAATTTCAAAGTCCATAAGGATTGAATTGAGTTGCGATCCATTGTTTCGATGTTATTTGATGCGATTTGAGGCCTCGAGTAGGTCCGCATTATGTTTTGAAACAATTTAGTGTAATTGGACGGGGTCCCGGGGGCCTCGGGTGGATTCCGGGTGGTTAACAGATCAAATTTGAAGTTGAGGAGGAGCTGGAGCTGCTGGTGTCTGGTGTGACCCCACCTGCGAGGCTTGGGCCGCAGGTGCGACTAAGGTGTCGCAGAAGCGGAAAAGGGTGGCTTGGCTGGGGGCCGCATGTGCAAGGTTATTTCCGCACCTGCGGGAACGCAGATGCAGACAAGGTAGCGCAGGTGCGGAGAAGGTTGAGGAAAGAGAAAGCCGTAGGTGCGATAGTTTGGGCGCACCTGCGGGTGTAGTAACCGCATGTGCGAAAGGTCTGGAGGCAGTGTGCCTTTCATAACCGAGGTCTTGGCCATTTCTCTTCATTTTTCTCTTGGTTGGGCGATTTTGGAGAGCTTCAAGTGGGGATTTTCGTCATCTATGTCAAGGTAAGTTGTTTCCACTCATCTCAAGTTAAAATACAAGGTTGTATATAGATTTGGTCATGGAAATTAGTAGAAATTTGGGATTTTTGAACAAAGACCTAGAATGTGTATTTTTGGATTTTAACCACGAATTTGAACATGAAATTAGAGTAAATTGTATATTTGAGTTAGTAAGTCTATGGGTAATCATTATCTTCGTAAAATTTCGGAATCCGGGCACGTGGGCCCAAGGGCAATATTGTCAACTTTTCGAGCAGAATTGGGAATTCATATAAATTGAATTGTTATAAGTATTAGAGTATATTTTCATTGGTTTCCCGTTATCTGGATAGTTTTGGGGCGTTGTGCATCAATTTGAGTCGTCGGAGGGGGCTTGGAGGTCGATTATGAATCTTCGGAGCGAGGTAAGTCTCCTTTCTAACCTTGTGAGGAGGAATTGTCCCCATAGGTGAACTAATTAAATATGTGATACTATTTGTGGAGGCTACGTACGCACGAAGTGACGAGAGTCCGTGTGTAGCTACTATTGTGTTTATGTCCGGGTAGTCTAGGACCCAAAATCATGTTCTATTTGCCGTACTTGTAATCTTACTGATGAAATTAAAATGTTTTAACCTTATCGAACTTGGCAAATAAATTTCTGGAAAAGATTTAAATACTATTTTCATGACCATTAAAAGAGAAATTGTCATTTACTTGAGTACTTGATTTCCCGATGTAGTCGGGGTGGATTGTTTGAATGTGCATGACTGTGTGTGACCGCTTTACAATTTATATTCCGCGAGCGGGGTGATTTCTTCCACTACTCTCATGGGATCGGACCGTACGCCACGTCGGGTTAATAGATGCATCTATGGTTCGCGTCGTTCGACCCTTCAGTAGTGCACAATTTACATTTATGTTGGTTCGGGCCGTTCGACCCTCGGCATTGCTTGCGCATGATATCTACTGCGTACTTGTTGTGATTTTTACTTGATTTGTCACGACCCAAAATCCATAAGTCGTGATGGCGCCGGACACCACTGTCAGGCAAGCCAAATCCTTAATTAGTTGAAATACATTCATGTTTTAACATTTTCGAAACCGTTACCTTTCCTTGCATTTCATAATCAAATAAATAAATTTTTCGTAAATTTAAATTACGACAACGAACAAAATTCTGTTATTTAAAAATAGTGATCTAAAGATTTCACTTAAGCAATTATCCCAATACATATCCCAGAACCCGGTGTCACAAGTACATGAGCAATTTCTAAGAATTTATACAATCATTACAAAGCCTGTCCGAAATACAACTGGACAAGGAAATTTAAAAATATGAATANTAACAATTAATCAACATGGTGATTTAATCAAATAATAATAAATCAACGGAAGGAACAACTTCTTCCAAAAGTCTTTTTAATAACTTTAAGTCTTTGTCATTTCAATCGACAATTTAACATTTCAGGCCAGTAATCAGGAAAATATCATAGCAACTACGCATCAAATATCATGCGCAGGAAATGCCGAGGGTCGAACGACGTGGACCAACAATAGTAAACTGTGCATTGCCAAGGGGTCGACCGACTCGAACCATAGATGCATCTATTTTCTCCGCTCGTGAATCGGTCATGCGACGCGGTCAACATACAAATAATAAGGCTAGCCTTCTCGCGAATCATACGTGCGACTCAGGTGCTCATATGTACACACATTCACATAATACATCCTCGTTTTTATCAAGAAACATGTTTTCTTAGGAAAGTGGTAAAATCCTTTTTAAAAGAAACATGAAATATAGGTTTTGAAATCTTTGTTTTGAAACTCATTTGTCTAGTTTAGTAATACTCCATGATACAATCCAGTCCAGGTACACATATATTCACAGCGAAAACAAATTCTCTTTTTAGAAGGTTAACAATATGAACTCTAGTTTCCTTTTAAACATTCAATTACGTTTTCGGTCACCTAGCAGTTTAATGTTACAGGCAGGGTTACAGCTACACACATAAAGCATGATAGTGGGTCCTAGGCTACCCGGACATGGCATAATAGTAGCTACGCACGGACTCCCGTCTCCTTGTGCGTACGTAGATCCCGAAGATAATAGCATATACTGAATTAATTCACCTAGGGGGACGATTCTCCCTCACAAAGTTAGAAAGGAGACTTACCTCGCTCTGAAATGCCAATACCGACTTCCAAGCCCTTCCGATGACTCCAACAGGCGCACAACGCTCCGAAACTACCACATAATGGCAAAATAATGAAAATTCATCCTAATACTCACAACCAATTCAGATTATATGCTTTCCTGACCTTGCTCGGAGAAATGACCAAAATGCCCTCGAGCCCACGTGCCCGGAAATCCGAAATTCTCTAAGATATATTCTACCCATAGATTTACTAACTTAAATATATAATTAACTCAAACATTCATGCTTAATTCGTGGCTAAAAATCCAAAATTTCACTTTTTAGGTTTTTCTTCAAAAACCCCAATTTTCTCACAATTTCCCATATCAAATCATGCATATAATATTGTATTTAGCCTTAGAAACAAGTAGAAACAACTTACCTCTGATCCCTGATGAAATCCTCCTTGAAAAGCTCTCCAAAAATCGTCTCAACCAAATGAAAAATGAGAGAGAAATGGCACAAACCCGATTTTAAAACATTCTGCCCAGGCATCTTTTTGCACCTGCGGTCCTCCCTCCGCACCTGCGATCCCGCATGTCCGACCAAATCTTCCGCACCTGCGGTTTTCCTCAACTTCAGCCCAAAATCACACTTGCGCACCACTGTCCGAACCTGCAGCTTCGCAGCTGCCGAATATCCATCTCACATGCGGTCCCCAGCCAAGCCCACACTCGCACCTGCGGCTCCGCACTTGCGGTCAAATCCTCGCAGGTGCGGTTGCACCAGATGTCAGCAGCTTCAGCCCTTTTTCCAACTTCAACTTTGATCCGTTAACCACCCGAAATCCACCCGGGGCCCCCCGCCCTAGCCTGTCTCAAAATATGACACGGACTTTCAAGAGCCCTTAAGTCACATCAAACAATTCCGAAACCACGAATCGCACTCAAATCCAATTCTTTAAGAACTTAGAATGTCAAACTTCTTCATCCGATGTCGAAAACTATCAAATCACGTCCGATTGACCTCAAATTTTGCGCACAAGTCATATCAACATTACGGACCTGCTCCAACTTCTGGTATCGCATTCCGACCTCGATATCAAAACTTCCACTTCCGGCCGGATTTCCCAAAAACCTTCAAATTTCTGTCTTTAGCCAAATGACTCAAAAATGACCTACGGACATCCAAATTCATTTCCGATCGCGCTCCCAATTCCAGATACACCATACGGAGCTATTCCCAGACTCGGAATCCCATACAGACATCAACCTCACTGATATGCACTTCAAGCCCAAATTCATGAAATCCTTCTAAAATGCTAACTTCTACAATATACGCCGAAATGCTCCCGGGTTATCCAAAACCCGATCCGGAAATAAACCTAAGTCCGAAATCATCATACGAACCTACTGGAACCTTCAAATACTGATTGGGAGATCGTTTACTCAAAATTCCAATCATAGTTGATTTCTTCCAACTTAAGGCTTCTGTAATGAGAATTTTCTTTCCAAATCAATTCTAAACTTCCTAGAATTCAATTCCGACCACGCCCACAGGTCATAATACCTGAAATGGAGCTGCTCACGACTTCAACCCACTGAACGACGCACTAGAACTCAAAATGACCGGTCGGGTCGTTACATGATTACTGGCCTGGAGATTTTAAATTGTCAACTGAAATGACGAGGATTTAAGAATATTAAATGTGAAAGAAGTTGCTATTTCCTGTTGCAACTTGTTAAGTTGCCTACGATAGCCATTCTTAGTGTCACCCTTGATTATATTAATTTGACCTCTAGTAAGTGTCAAAGTCGACCTCTCGTCACTACCTCTTCGAGGTTAGGCAGGATACTTACTGAGTACACATTATTTTTGTACTCATGCTACACTTGTTGTGTATTTTTATTGCCTAGGTACATTCATAGCTAGTGTCCATGCTTGACGTAGTGATGTGGCTGACTTGGAGACTTAGACGAGCTGCACCATCCGGAGACGACCCGCAGCCAGCAGAGTCTTCCTCAGATGTATTGTATTTTATTTTAAATTCTTTGTCCAGTTTGTATTCCAGACAACTATTGTAGTACATGTATAATTCCTAGAAAATTTGCTCATGCACTTGTGACTCCGGGTTCTGGGATAATTATGGGATTCATTCACTATTTAAATAGCTAAAGATTTTATTGTTTACTCAGTGGAAGTTCGCTAATTATTATTTAAGAAAATGAAAAAGGAATGACTTCAAGAATTTTAAAAATAAATATTTTATTAACTATTTAAATGATTGGCTTGCCCGATAGTGGTGTCCGGCGCCATCACGACCTTAATGGATTTTGGGTCGTGACATCGTGGTATAAGAGCACTACGTTCCCTTAGGTCTCATGATTCATGATCAAGTCTAGTAGAGTCTTGCAGATCATTACGGAGACGTCTGCACTTATCTTCGAGGGTCTACAGGGCTATTAGGAGTACTTCGCTTCTTGATCCCTCATCGTTCGGTTTGATTCCTTTTAGGATTATGCCTACATTTTATTCGTACTCAATATTACGCGTTGCGAAGCGCTTGCTATGAATCGGGAATTTAAAGAATGGTAATGGTACTACATATATGATGCGTGATGTTTTTCCATGCATAACTGGTTTGGGATAGTGTCGTCGCTCTGCGGAAGGATAATATGTTGTTTCAGCTCAGTAGCTGTGTTTCTGAGGGCTTTGAGGCTATGCTCAGGTTGTATGGTGCTTATGATCAGTCACTGCACAGTATTGACGTGGTTATAAGAAGTTTTTCCATGTGTTGGGACAATGAATGACTTGAAAGGAGGTCTTCTCAGAACATGATTTCGAGATTTCAGTATTTTAGTTCCTGCGGAAGAGGAAAGGCAATCGAACTATGAATTTTCAAATTTGGGTTGAACGAATAATAAGACTTGGTGTTTTCAAGCAAGGTGGAATTTTCATCAGTGATGTGTTATCGTTTTTTTTATAGAATTGAATATGTTAAGTTCGCCGGTGTTATAGCTTCTTCGGTTGCATTGGGTCAGAGTGTTGTGAAGTAATATTGAAGAAGCGGTTGTCAGAGGTCGTGGTGTGCGTGGTTCAGTATTGAATACATATTTATAAGAAAGGCGGCTCGAGAAAGATGATCTTCAGAAGGGTTTGAAATTGTGGTGATCTGCTGGTTTAAGTGCTACAAAGATAGTTATTGGCCTAAGGCAATGGCTGGGCAGCAAGGGATGAGAAAGGACACGTGGGAAGTGTCAAGTGATGGTTAAATTTCTAAAAGGCCAGGTGTAAGGAAAGGAAGTCAGGTAGTTGCTTGCAGGAGTGAGTTTAACCAAAGCGGGAGAGTGAGAGCATAGCATATGAGTTCTGTGGTAAGATAGATACACCTCTTGAGGGGAAGTTTGGAGTGATTTGGGAATTTTAGTAGACGATGATGTGGTCCACAGACTTAAATTAAAATATTGGATATTTCGGCGGAAGGTTGGATACAACCGAGAGGAGTTGTTCGGGATGAAGAAGGATGCAATATAGCGGTGAATTGGAAGATATCGTCGCGCATTTAGTAGATGTCCATGAGGAGCGGATAGACCGGTAAAGTTGATAAATGAGGACGGGCATAGGATGGGGTATTGATGTAGTAGAGATTGTGCAGTACATCGTCATTGGAAGGTGTCGGTTGGTAATTTCTGCAGGAGGGTTATCTCCTGTCAGTAGGTTAGCGGTCGTGTGGTGGGCAAGTTTCAACGAGGAGTTCCAGTGGCTGTTCGATAGGAGACCGAATATGTGAATGATGTTAGAGAATTAGAGTATTCGTGGAATGCTGACAGGAGAATTTAGAAGAATTTGACAGGTTGGTTGAGCAAGATCATGTCAGCAATGAAGAAAGAATTTCAGTGGGGTCTATGGTGGTGCAAGGAGCAGCTTCGGGCTAAGTGGGAGAGTCCCACCGCCTGCGATTGGGTTGCAGGATTATTTTCTCATGGGGTTGCAGATTGTCGGTGTATTGGCAAGTTATTGCAGCTAAGGGGAAATGAGTAGAATAGTAATTGAACATGGGATTTGATAAGGTGTGCAAGGGTTGGCCTTATCGAATCAGGTTTAGGCTTTGGAAAGATTCGGGATTTATGCTCAGTACATAGGTAATTTAAAAGTGAAGGGATTCAGTTGGGTGCTTTATCAAGATGGGTGTTCAGGTGCCGGTGAATCCGTAGAGTTGATTACATTTGTGACCAAGCCAGAGTGGGTGAATCTCAACAATGGTTCCAATGGATTATGTTAGAAGGTGGTGTCTAAGGATTTTAAGCCCACAATATGGTTAAGAATCGAGTTTTTGCAGCAGAATTATGGGAAAGAGAAAATGGTAGGAGCGTTCTACGTTATCTTCGACGTGTAGAGTAGCATTAGGGTTCATAAGAAGGAGAAAATGACTTCGGGTTCATGGAAGGATTATCGGAAAGGGTATACAGTCAAATATGTGAATATGCATGCAAGGAGGGCATGAAATGGTTCATGGGTATGGAAACGAAATGGTCTCGTGGAATGGAGTCACTCAAGGTGAGTGCGAGTTTAGTTGCTATGTGTTGATTGGGGTTATCATTATTCATGAGATGAGTGCGAATTGGATTGAGGTACGAGATGGGTCGTGTTATATGAGCTTATGGAAAGTTTAATTGAATCTCACTACGATATCGTGGCGGTGTTAGCGTATGGGTATTGTGATTTATTTTTCATCTTGATCTATGGCTTGAGCCAAGTGGGGGAGTGTGCTGTTGATAAATTGATTGCGCGGCTGAGTGTCGTATCAGTTTCAGTTTGAGGTATACGGGTGAATCAATTATGTCCTGCAGAGGTGAAATTTAAGGATTTTCATGTGTTGTCATTGTGGGAATTCACTCGTGTGTTGTGGTGGTTCTCATGAATTGAGGTAAGTAAAAGGTTTCTATGTGATAAAGTGTTCATCCTATTAGTGGTTCAGAAGTTGTGATGGAATTCTTGCACTATCTCATATTGGTATGTTAGGTGCGGTAAGCAGTATGTAACTGGAAGTAAGGATCGAGGTTGCGGTTCGGTGCTGACAAGGATGTTATGAGCTCGGATGAGCAAGAAAAAGGTATTTGAATGTTTAGAGTAAGTTGGTGTTGTCTTCAATGTCACTTGAGATCGGTGTTTGGTGAAAGAGGCTTTGCATCCTAGTTGTGTGTTCTTGATTTGTTTTACAACGTTAGTGTGGCCAGTGGTGGATGTGCAGACTTTCTACCTTGTGTGGAAGGTCGTGGGAGCGTGACCACAGGATGATCGTATGAGTGTGACATTTAGTCACTTAATGGATTGAAGATTTGAGTTGAGTATAAAGAAATGTAATATTGCTTATTTGAGAATTTGTGCCTGGAAGGCGTTCAGTTCATTTGGTTGTGGATTGTGGGGTGTTTGTCCCGGCTATGATGGTTGTTTTTGTGTATTATGAGAGGAAGTGGGTTAATATGGACCATAAAGCTATTATCCTAGTTCGGTGCGAGCCAGGTAGACTCGATGTTTGTGGATGGATTTAAATATGATTATGGGATCCGTATGAGTCAGGCGTGTTCATTTCGATATAGCGCTTTTCATGGAAAGGTATTAGAACAGCAGATGTTAATCCGTATTCGTTCATATCACGTAATATTTTGTTGTGCCGTGTTAGTTCGGAAACGGCTTGATATTTTCCTATGTGATGAGTTCCCGCGTAGTGATGATTTTATATGAGCAGGATAGCTCTTGAGATTTAGATTATGTATCGCACCTCAGTTGTGCTTGAGTTTTGTAGCGTATGGCTCTATCAGTCCCCCCCGAGGATGGTATTGTGCACTTAGCGTGCTTGTGACCGATGTTAGATATTTGTGGTAATGAGAAATTTAGCTCGGTGTGTATCTTCTTACGTAAATTTTATGTGTGTATCGGGTGGCACGTCGCCACGGGTATGTTATTTGGATCGGGTTGCACGCCGCAACAGTGTGATGTTGTGTAAGGTTACCTATATCTATTTTCTTGTGTTTTGCTTCCTACTTTTCGGAAGAAGGTTCATATTAATTGCGTGAGTTGAGTAGTTCTTTCATAATTCGTTTTCTTCATTTATCGCGTTCGAGTTGTGGCCTACTGGCGCATTGTGGCATCGTGTGAGACTGTTGGTCATGTCTGGGGCGATTTGTTTCCTGGGCAGTTCATACTGGGGTGAGACGAGACTATTGGGCCAGGGATCAGTGCGACAAGGTTATGTGAAGTGTATATTAAAGAACAAATACCATTATTTGGTTAGTAATGAGGTGATGATTCTAGTCAGGAGGGGAGATTCAGTGATTTGTTGACTCTGCAGTTGGTTGTGGATTTCTATACATCTCCTCCGTCGTGGTGGTACCGTAAGCGTTATATCAGGACTTATATATATGTGTCCTGAGGTACATCGGGAGCATCAGATTCGTGAAATTTTGGCTATTAAGGTTCATGGAATATAATTGTGGTTAGATGATGAATAATGCGGTGCATGGAGCTAATTCAGCAAAGGTATGCATCCACGTTCTGGTACATCGTGTGGTAGTTGATACAGTGTTCATATATTGGAAACAGGCCTTGCATAGGAATTCAGATGTTGAAGACCTGGTTCTAAGGCCCATTGCTTAAATGAAAGAGGATATCTTCGGATTTGACCGAGCCAATGTACTCAACTGGGTTGTGGTATAACGAACAAGTGCACGAGTTGTTGAATAGTGATTTCAGACAACTCCGGAGCAGTTCTTAGCACGTTCGAGGATGAACGTATGTTTCAGTAGGAGAGAATGTAACGACCCGACCGGTCGTTTTGAGACCTAGAGCGTCGTTCAGCGGTTCGAGGCCATGAGCAGCTTAATTTCAGGTGTTATGACTTGTAGGTGTGGTCGGAATTGAATTTCGGGAAGTTTAGAGTCAATTTGGAAAGAAAATTCTCATTTCAGAAGCCTTAAGTTGGAACAATCGACTAAGATTGGATTTTTGAGTAAACAACCTCAGAATCAGGATTTGAAGGTTCCAGCAGGATCGTATGATGATTTCGGACTTGGGCGTATGTTCGGATCAGGTTTTGGATGACCCAGGAGCGTTTCGGTGCATATTGTAGAAGTCAGCATTTTAGAAGAAAATTTCATATGTCTGGGTTGAAGTGCATTTTAGTGATATTGATGTCCGTTTGGGCTTCCGAGTATGGGAATTGCTATGTATGGTGATTCTGGAGTTGGGAGCATGATCGGAAATGAATTCGGAGGTTCGTAGGTTATTTTGAAGTTGTTTGGATAAATATAGAAATTTGAAGGAAATCCGACCGGAAGTGAAAATTTTGATATCGGGGTCGGAATGTGATTCCGAAAGTTAGAGAAGGTCCGTAATGTTGAATGTGACTTGTGTGCAAAATTTGGGGTCAATCGAACATGATTTGATAGGTTTCGGCATCGAATGTAGAAGATGGAAATTTCAAAGTTCATAAGGATTGAATTGAGTTGCGATCCAATGTTTCGATGTTATTTGATGTGATTTGAGGCCTCGATTAGGGCCGCATTACGTTTTGGAACATGTTGGTTTAATTGGACGGGGTCCTGGGGGCCTCGGGTGGATTCCGGGTGGTTAACGGATCAAATTTGAAGTTGAGGAGGAGCTGGAGCTGCTGGTGTCTGGTGTGACCCCACCTGCGAGGCTTGGGCCGCAGGTGCGGCTAAGGTGTCGCAGAAGCGGAAAAGGGTGGCTTGGCTGCGGGACGCATGTGCGAGGTTATTTCCGCACCTGCGGGAGCGCAGATGCAGACAAGGTAGCGCAGATGTGGAGAAGGCTGGGGAAAGAGAAAGCCGCAGGTGCGATAGTTTGGGCGCACCTGCGGGCATAGTAACCGCAGGTGCGAAAGGTTTGGAGGCAGTTTGCATTTTTATAACCGAGGTCTTGGCCATTTCTCTTCATTTTTCTCTTGGTGGGGCGATTTTGGAGAGCTTCAAGTGGGGATTTTCGTCATCTATGTCAAGGTAGGTTGTTTCTACTCATCTCAAGTTAAAAAACAAGGTTTTATATAGATATGGTCATGGAAATTAGGAGAACTTTGAGATTTTTGAACAAAGACCTAGAATGTGTATTTTGGATTTTAACACGAATTTGAGCATGAAATTAGAGTAAATTGTATATTTGAGTTAGTAAGGCTATGGATAATCATTATCTTCAAAAAATTTCAGAATCCGGGCACGTGGGTCTGAGGGCAATATTGTCAACTTTTCGAGCGGAATTGGGAATTCATATAAATTGAATTGTTATAAGTATAGAGTATATTTTCATTGGTTTGCCCGTTATTCGGAGAGTTTTGGGGCATTGTGCATCAATTTGAGTCGTCGGAGGGGGCTTGAAGGCCGATTATGAATCTTGGGAGCGAGGTAAGTCTCCTTTCTAACCTTTTTAGGGGGAATTGTCCCCATAGGTGAACTAATTAAATATGTGCTACTATTTGTGGGGGCTACTTATGCACGAAGTGACAAGAGTCCGTGCGTAGCTACTATTGTGTTTATGTCCGGGTAGTCTAGGACCCAAAAGCATATTCTATTTGTCGTACTTGTAATCTTAATGATGAAATTAAAATGTTTTAAATTTATCGAGCTTGGCAAATGAATTTCTGGAAAAGATTTAAATACTATTTTCATGACCATTAAAAGAGAAATTTTCATTTACTTGAGTACTTGATTTCCCGATGTAGTCGGGGTGGATTGTTTGAAGGTGCATGACTGTGTGTGACCGCTTCGCAATTTATATTCCGCGAGTGATTTCTTCCACTACTCTCATGGGAGCGGGCCGCACGCCACGGCGGGTGAATAGATGCATCTATGGTTCGCGTTGTTCGACCCTTTGACAGTGCACAATTTACATTTATATTGTTTCGGGCCGTTCGACCCTCGGCATTGCTTGCACAAGATATCTACTACGTACTTGCTGTGATTTTACTTGATTACTGGCTTAGAGATTTTAAATTGTCATCTGAAATGACGAGGATTTAAGAATATTAAATGTGAAAGAAGTTGTTATTTCCTGTTGCTACTTGTTAAGTTGCCTATGATAGTCATGCTTAGTGTGACCCTTGATTATATTAATTTGACCTCTAGTAAGTGTCAAAGTCGACCTCCCGTCACTACCTCTTCGAGGTTAGGATGGATACTTACTGAGTACACGTTGTTTTCTTACTCATGCTACATTTGCTGTGCATTTTTATTGCACAGGTACATTCATAACTAGTGGCCCTGCTTGACGCAGTGATG